>BQNB010062984.1:0-35867 GCA_026074375.1 Tanacetum coccineum
TATATCTTGATTTTTGTACTTTGACGTAGCACCCCAATGTTACCATTCCGCTGCGTTGTCTTGATTTTGGGGGTGTTACATTAGTCGACTATGGATATGCACCTTTCTGGTGGCCAAAGGACTAACTACTCCAGAGTGAATGGCTAACTGGTAAAGAGACATCAAATCCATTTAAAATTTTCAATGATTCACCTCTCATAGGAGTTAACACACCTGGATGTGATGAGAATAGCCTGAAACTATATGATTTGATGTACATATAGTCAATGTTGCTGATATGAAGGATTGTTGAAGAGCTTTGAAGAATAGTTGCTGCAAAGATAAAAAAGATATGATTTGAAGTATTGCAGATCAAGAATAATTCGAAGAATTCTATTTACAACATCCTCAGGAAGCTCAAATAATTTAAAGTGAAGATCAAGAATATATTGAAGGAACTTAAAGTTCACAAGTGAAGATCAAGTTAGGGGAGGATTGTTGGGAAATAGATTGTAAAAGACTTAATACTGGTAGTATAACAGTTAAGTCTGGTAGTAATAGTTAGTTCTGGCAGTACTAAGTTAATACTGGCAGTACTAAGTTAAGTCTGGCAGTACTAAAGTTAGTACTGGTAGAGTAGCAGTACTAGAGTTAGTACTGGTCATATTTAGTTAAGTCTGTTCTAGTTAAGTCTGTTTATGTAACAGAATAGTAATAGTTATCTTAGAGATATCTTAGGAGATATCTTAGGAAAAGATATGTATTATCTTTTCACACGCTTGTAAAGCCTATTAGGGTTTCCTTGGTGTATAAAAGAAACCCTAAGGCACAATGTTATGTACGTGGTTGAAATATCAATAGAAGTATTAGAGCTTAATAGCAAATTAGTATTATTATTTCTTCTTAATTCTTGTGTTAAGATTCCGCATTAACACTTGATACTCATAGTCAGTGTCTCTCACATAGTTGATTTAGATTTATTCAAGTTAGCTATCATCTTACAAAGGCTGTATAGATCCTAAACCAAGGACCTACAACAGTTAATGCTAAAATGATCATATTAAAGATTCAATAAAACGTCAAAACGGTTATGGATTCGGATTTTAATGTTAAGTGATCACGAAATTTATTTGGTATCCCTTATTTGAGATTGAAGTGGGTTTCATGAAGGCATCTACTTATTTCATCATCGAGACTTCCTTCTACTTTCTACCCCTTTTCTTTAAACCCACTCTATCGATTGATGACTTGCTTGAACGTATACAGCTATGGTTGAGACTTGGATTATCTAGTTTCCAGTAGTCTGGGCGGTTGGTTGAAGACCTGGTTAACTATCACTTAAAGGAGTTACAATGTAGTACTCAGTGTCACACGCAGATGTCAATGTGGATAATTTCAAGAGGTGTTGTACTTCTTATACTTTTGATTTTGGGTATAGGGTACTTAGAGGTTTGCTTTTGTACCATTCTTAATCAATAACAGTGCAAGATTAGGTAATAGAATTTTACTCCATTTTCAAGTTTGGTATATCGGGTTTACTTCACTATGTGGTCACAATAATAGCCGATAGAATACGAGGTTGGTAAGTTAGCCATAGAGTTTAAAGGATGAGATGTAATCAATAATTCTCACGGGATATTTAAAGCTACAGAATGTCAACGGTACTTCACAGTTTAAGCAAAATCTTTCAAAGTTCTTTAATGTCTTTCATAACTTTTCAAGATTTTTGCTTATGAAAAGAACTTCTCGAGTATATGGTCATACACGTCAATGATGCTTCCGAGAGTTCGAAACCATCATGGGGGAAAACGTATTCTTTGATGTAATCAGGTCAACTTCCAGGGGGAAGTAGTAAATATTACTTTACTTAGTATGGTTTGTGTGAAGTATTCTGCATACGTAAGAAGAATTGTTGCTGATCTCTTGCATGTTCCCCCTGAATGGATATTCACCAAGACCAAATGTCATGATAAAGTATAGAAGCAATATTAGTTGGTGTGGTTGGCTGTTTTTTCTACAAAATTCCGTTGTACACTTTAAATGTCAATGTTAGAAGATCTTCTAAGCTACATCGAAGTTTTAGAATCTGCTCAAGATACGGATGTTGGTTTAGGGGAAACTGGAAAGCTGATTCAGAAACTTCACCAAAAAGGAGTCTATGAAGAAAGCTTTCAAGACATGCTGCATGAATTGAGGGGAAGTTATGCATACTACAATGGTTTCAGAACAAGTAAAGACAAAGAAGATCCAAGATGGAGTACAAGTATCAAGACAAGAAGACAAAGACGTCATCTTCAGCATTGGAAGCGCTTTGAAAGACTGTATTTTGTTTGTATTTGTACTTGTTGGGAACATTGTAAGTAATTCTGTATGCCCACATATTGGGGGAAGATTGTTAGCCTTAAAATATGTAGACTTATACGGAATTACATTATTTTATTATTAGCCGGATACGCAAGGACTAGAAATGTAATTATAGGATAGTAAGGCGTGTTATAGGCTATATATATCCCCTCCTTACTTCCAAGGAGGGGTAAGGATCAGTGGCGGAGCTTGACCATCTTGCTTGGGGGGGGGGGGAACATGAAATGACTCATTACCCTATCCGTTGTGTCTATAACGATCTATAGCTTTGATATGTCACCCCATGCTTAGATGTCTATGTTTATATGTATAGCAATAATAAAGTTCAAAATTGAAAATATAAAAGAAAATAAAGGAAAGGACAACCTACAATTATATTAAAGGATACCCCACGTGACCTTCTAGTACTAAACATAACAAAATGGGTTTTGCCTATTTATTATAGTACTATTCTTCTTTTCGAACTAAACACTGTTCTTCTTTCTTCTTCAGTTCTTCTTTCTTCACCATTTTAAACAAATAAACCAGCTCCCGCATGTAAATTGGTAACTGCGAGTCAGATTTTAGGGGGGGCCAGCACCCCCTCCTACTCTCACTATCCTTCGCCATTGGTGAGGATAATCATTTGTACATCTCATAGTGTGTGTTTTCTCCTCCTTCTCTCTAGAAAACACACACTCTTCCCTTTCTCTCTCTACATCTAATAATATGGCTAAGTTTTATCTTCCCCGACCTCCGAACCGTTGTTCTTGGTTAGTGAATTATTAATGATAATAAACCTTATCCACCATAAAAGCAGTGGGTGCGTTGAAGTTATGAATGGAACACTTGGACCTTTTATGATTTCCTTGCAGGTTGTAACAAAAGAAAAGGGTATCTGTTAAGAAGCTAGGTGCTATGCACTATCACGAAAAACATAATTTTTTCTTCATTTGTAAACGTGTTATAAAAAAAATCTCGATTACAAAAAATTACGTATCAGGAATTTCAATTACAGGGTACCCGCCGCCGCAATGCGTGAGTGCTCTGCTAGTTCACTTTAATACATAATGCTTTATAATAATGGTTTTGAAAAAAAGTTTCAATGTTAAACGTAAGAGTACTCGGTGTTCATGTGTTATAACGTTCGTGTTATAACAAAAGAGTTGTTATATCAACATTTTTTTATCTTATAACTCAAAATATATAACTTAATAAAAAACATTCTCTTTCTATCACTCAAGTTGTAAGACATCCTTATACCTCACAATTTTTATTTTTATTTTTCATTTATGAAATAAAACAACAAATTTCATTAAATTAAAAATAACGATGCATTGAAAAAAATAGAATTTAGTGATTAACATTTCATATATGGTTGAGCCAGTTGATGCCTCCGTTAGTGTGCCGATCCCTAACCAAAAACCGTCGATTCCTATCCCTTCAAGCAAAATGATGAAAAACACCTGTGAAAATGCTGATGAGACAAAAGATAATTCTAACGAATTCTTAAAGATATAGTTTCAAAATTAGTTCGTGGATGCTTTATGACCTCTTTTGCCCAAATTTTTGCTTCAACTCTAAAGCCTTAACCGAAATAAAGAAAAGCTTAGTGAGATGGCTAGAACCCCTTTGAACGAACATTGCTCGGGCGGTCATACTTAACAAGTTACCCGAAAAACTTGGTGACCCTGGCAGATTCCTTATTCCATGTAAATTTCCTAGAATGGATGAGTACTTAGCCTTGGCCGATCTTAGGTGGGCGCTAGCATCAATATCTCATAGCCATTTTCCATGTGAAAAAAATCTTAACCTAGTTCCAAACATGACTCCGACGTGCATGACACTAGAACTAGCGGACCGTTCGATCTCACGACCGATCGGTATTGCTAGTCGTAGATTTTGAACCAGACCCTCGAGTACCTCTAATTCTCGGGAGGTGTTTTCTTAAGACCAGTCGTGCTTTGATAGACGTGTATGAAGGTGGATTAACACTTTGAGTAGACAATGAGGCCATTACTTACAATCTTGATCAAACTTCGAGATACCTCGGTTTAATTATGATATATGACGGCAATCGAATCGACGTTGTTGAATTAGCTTTGAGGATATTCTCTAGAAGTTCTAGGATTTTCAGACGTGAACGGCCAGTGCAATCCTACCCTCAGATATGACCCGATAAGTTTTCAAATCTTCTCCGACTCTCACTCCTTTCGAGCAATCGATTTTCTACAATCTAAAGGTAGTGATGCTTTTCTTGCTCTATGCCGATAGATTCAACTTCCACCGAAAGATGATGATCCCTATTATGACCTAGAGGGAGGACATTCTTATTCCGAAGCACTCCTTAATAGTGATCCTTCACCACCTCCGAACCAAGGAAATTATTTGCCGGAAATCAGAAAGGAACTTAAAATGTGTGAAGCCAAACTTAAGGACTTACCACCTCATCTCGAATATGCATTTTTAGAAGACAACAAAAAGTTGCCGGTCATAATTGCCAAAGATTTGAGTGTCGATGAAAAGACCGCTCTCATAAAGGTTCTAAAGTCCCGAAAGCAAGCCATTGCTTGGAAACTCTCCGACATAAAGGGTATTAACCCGGAATTTTGTTCTCATAAAATTCTAATGGAAGAGGACTATGAACCAGCAGTCCAACATTAGAGAAGGGTTAATCCAAAGATCCATGATGTCATTAAGAAAGATGATGAAAACTTCTTGACGCTGATTTGGATCTAAACCCAATCTCGATAGTCCTTAGGTGACACCAGTGCACTGTGTGCCAAAAAAAGAGGGATGACCCGCAGTACCAAAGATGGAAACTGAGTTATACCAACTAGAACTTGTAACAGGATGGAGAGTTTGTAAAGATTATCTAATTGAAACGAAGCTACCTGGAAAGACCAACTATCCTTTTCCGTTTATGGATCAAATGCTTGATAAGACTCGCAGGGAAAAAAACTACTGTTTCCTCGATGGTTTCTCGGGTTATTTTCAAATACCAATCGAGTCCGAAAGATCAAGAAAAGACCACATTCACCTGCCCATACGGAACGTTTGCTTACCGCCGCATGCCTTTTGGCTTATGCAATGCACCAGGCACGTTCCAGAGTTATGAGGTATTTTCCATGATAAATTGAAAGACAATGGAGTTTTTCATGGGCGACTTTGTAGTTTTCCAGGAAATTCTTTCTCTACGTGCCTTTGCAATTAGAAAAGGTGCTTAAAACGGTGTGAAGACACTAATTGGCTCTAATTAGGAAAAAAGCCATATATGGTGATAGAAAGGCATCGTACTTGACATAAAATTTGTAAAATGGAATCGAAGACGACCAAAGCCAAAATAGACGTGATTGCTAAGTTACCTCACCCAACTACCGTTAAGGGGATTAGGAGTTTTCTCGGACATGCAGGTTTTTACTGTAGATTCATCAAAGACTTTTCCAAAATTTCTCGACCCATGACTCATCTCCTTGAGAAAAACACTCATTTCATTTTCTCCGAGGAATGCATTCAAGCTTTTCAGACCTTAAAGAAGAAATTAACCGAAGCTCCAATTCTGATTGCCCCTAACTGGACATAGCCTTTGAGCTTATGTGCGATGCAAGCGATTATGCCATAGGTGTGGTTCTGGGGCAACGAATTGAGAAACACTTTAGGCCTATACATTATGCAAGCAAAACAATGACCGAGGTGGAATCGAACTACACCACAACAGAAAAGGAAATGTTAGCTGTGGTGTACGCTTTCGAAAAATTCCGGTCAAAACCTCCATCATGTTAAAAGCAAAGTGTATACGACCAATTCCGCCCTTAGTACCATATTTGCTATGAAAGATCCAGCAAGATGCTAAGATAGGTTTTACTCCTTCAGGAATTTTATTTTAAAGTAATTGATACAAATGGAGCCGAAAACTACGCAGCCGATCATCTTTCCCGATTAGAAAACCCATATGAAAATGTTCTCAATCCAAAGGAAATAAACGAAAATTTTCCTCTCGAGACACTTAATATGGTAACTTCTCGTGGTGACCCAAGTACCCCGTGGTTTTCTGATTATGCAAATTACCACGCGGGGAATTTCATTGTCAAAGGAATGTCAACTCAACAGAAAAACAAATTTTTCAAAGACGTCAAACACTATTTTTGGGACGACCCTTTTCTATTCAAAACCCTGTTGCAGATCAAGTGATCCGTCGATGTGGTTTCAGGCCAAGAAGCTGCGACAATCCTCACAGCTGAGCCATAGTGGAACCCACCGGGGACATACGATGCCTAACAACACACCGCCAAAAAGGTTTTTGACTTCGGATTTTATTGGCCCACAATCTACAAAGATGCCAATGAGTTAGTCAAAAACTGTGACTCATGCCAGCGTCAAGGAAAAATTTCACAACATGATGAGATGCCACAAAATTCCTTCCAAGTGTGTGAAATCTTTGATGTCTGAGGCATAGACTTCATGGGACCATTTCCGTCATCTAGAGGAAATAAGTACCAAATCGTAGCAGTTGATTACCTATCCTAAATGTTTGAGCCAAGGCGCCATCCCACACCAATGCTAGAGTTATAGTTAAGTTTTTGAAATCTCTTTTTGCCTAATTTGGTACACCAAGAGCTATTATAAGCGACCGTGGGACCCATTTCTGTAATGACAAATTTGCTAAAGTAATGTCTAAGTATGGGGTCACTCATTGTCTTGCTACCGCTTACCACCCTCAAATGAGTGGTCAAGTGGAGGTGTCTAATCGTGGGTTAAAACGTATTTTAGAAAGGACGATTGGAGAAAACCGTGCCTCATGGTCCGATAGGCCTTGTGAACGCTTCTAATGGGCATTCCGAACCGCATTATAAGACACCAATTGGTTGCACCCCTTACAAGCTCGTGTATGGAAAGCCGTGTCATCTACCTATCGAATTAGAGCATAGAGCGTATTGGGCATTAAAACATGCTAATTTCGATCTTAAAACCGCGGGCGATCACCGTAAGCTACAACTTAATGAACTTAATGAGCTTCGTGATCAAGCATACGAGAATTCTTTGATTTATAAGGAGAGGACAAAGAAGCTTCACGACTCAAAGATCAAAAACCGCATTTTCAATGTTGGTGATCAAGTCTTGCTTTTTAACTCTCGTCTAAAGATATTCTCGGGAAAGCTTAAAACCCGATGGTCCGGCCCTTTCACTATAACCGAAGTTTTTCCATATGGCACTGCAAAATTATCTCACTCCGACGGATCAAACTTTAAAGTGAATTGCCACCGACTTAAGCACTACTTCGGAGGGGACACACCAACCATGGTTTTCTAGGATCTCCAGACTTTCCCTAAGGATAAATGAATTCAGGGATCGAGTCAAGCTATGTGACTCGGTTACCAAAAACAAAGCGCTTCGTGGGAGGCACCCCATGCTTATCCATTTTCTATTTTCTTTCTAGCTTCTAATGTGTTGTGAGGAGGCTTGTACTCTTCCGATCTTTGTGTTTGTTGTTTGTACTTGTGATTGTTTGCAGGATTTCACCTAAATTTTCTGAAGACTCTCGTGTTCGGTGTTTTGTCCTGGTCCACTCGAGCTTCCTAGCCTTTGCTTGCCATTAGTTTGGGGAAATCCGATATCTTAAAGATTTTTATCATCTAACATTTATCTTTTAGCACACTTAATAAACGGCTAGAGATTTTTGTGATACTTTCTTCAGGTTTGAGTTATGCATTCGACCTTTTTGAGTTCTAGTATGGGGTTTTTAACTCTTAGGCTAGGAAACATTGAGGACAATGTTTGATTTTAGTATGGGATAGTATATCTTCGATATGATCTTACCTACTTTTACCCGTTGTTCTCACGCACCTCATTTTCCCACCCAAATTTTTAAAAATATAAAAAAAATTTAAATTTTCAAAAATAAAATAAGTGTTTTTGTCACAATTTTGACTTTCTTGCTGGGTAGAATACGAGTAAATTTTGACCTGATCGAGCATGTTGAGCTCTAGCTTGTTCCTTAACTTTTAGGCTAAGCGTTCGCGATTTTCGCGAAGAACGAAAAATGATAGAGTTAAGTATGAGTGGGATGCTAAACAAGGATTAGTTGGAAATCTTAAGAGCTCATGTATGTAACTTGTTGCTTTTTCTCCCATAAGCTTCTAACCGGATTAATATACGTGCTGTTTTTGGAGATTAAACTTAAAATCAACAATTTTTATGTAATATATAGCAAAATTTTTAGTCTTAGTTCAAATTTATACTTTGATTTTTCAAAAAGAAGTCTTCTATATATATATATATAAAATATGATGATAAAATGATAAAAAATATAAAAGCTGTGGGCTGATAAAAGTTTACTGCCTCTTGCCGGCTCACAACCGATGTGGTAGTCTTCTAAAAGAAAGCCCATAGTAAGAATAAAAATCCGAGGCTGATAAAAGTTTGCTGCATCTTGCCGGCTTACAACCGATGTTGCAGCCTTCTAAAAGGTCGAGGGTTACAATTGCATAAATGTCTAATAATTAAGTTTAATAAATAGATTTCTTTTGTTTAAAACTCAAAATATTGCTTTTGCTACTTGGACTCTTCTATTTTTATAAGCTATGATAATTGGAAACCTGAGAGTTTTTTGAAACCTAAGTCCGTGAGTCCTGATACTTATCACTGGTGGGTGTCAAATAGCCTGGTCACGTTAGCCGAAAGGTTGGATGTGCCAAGACGAAAGTCGCTACAAGAGATGATCTCGCTTTCATACTCATTATCTCGGGTGGAACGTGAAGCATAGTATGTTGCAAAACGTTGATCCATGGTTGAAATTTAAAATAGCAGCGCTCACTTAAATATAATCAGAATGTTCGGGAGTAAAAAGTTTACAAAGTTGCAAATATGAGTAGTGTTAGCATCTTTACTTTTTACTGTATAATTTAGCTGTGCTTTCGTTTATAAGCTTGGTTTGGATAAGTGAAAAGTCCGGGACGATGAATTTATCCTTTTTGAGGCATTCTCGGATCGAAATGCATCTTGTTCTATGATCCCTAATAGTTATGGAAATAACGGAAGTCGAAATAATCACAGTTATATTATTAAAAAAAAAGAGAGAAGTTTTATGAAAATGGGAAAATAGGGTGTTTTATAACTTGTGATTTCTTAACTCTCTCCACAAAAGTCTTTGCTACTTTTCAAAGATTTAGTTTGGGGAAGTTTTGAGGAATTTGGTTATAGAGCATATAATATTGCGTGAGGACACGCAATCGCTTAGTTTGGAGAATTTTGATATGTGTGAAAACACATATCCGTTTTATATCAAAAATAGCCCTAAAAAGACAAAATTATGCTTTAAATGCTTGAATATTGCTTGTTTTGTCTTTGTGATTGTGTAGGTACGGATATTGCAAAAATCTCAAGAAAATGGTCAAAACCGAACAATCACGGACACGAGAACGGAATTGAGTGTACAAGAGCTGAGAGAATGCTATCAAAAGTCAACAAAAGTCAAACCTTGGTCAACCAAAGTCAACCATAAAAAGACAAAACCCAAAATTCCCAAATCAGTCCCTCAAAGTTAAACCAAATTGCAAAAACAATCCCTAAACACTAACGGTGTTAACTCTTTTAATTATAAGAGTTAACACCCGTTATCTACTCTTATAACAACACTTATCCCGAGCCCAATCCAATACACCCGACCCAAAATCCTTTTATAAGCCCAAAGTCAAACCCCGGGTAAAAAGAAAAGTCAAACTTCCCTTTTATAAAAGAAAATTACGCGTGAAAAATTGTTACTACTGTTCACCCGTCTTCAACCTTTTACCCAACGTCACAATCATAGGGTAAAATTCAATTGACAACATGGCAAGCTAATTCAAGTGGCTAAGTATAACCTGGCAGGGATAAACGTCACATAAGCCCTCTCATTGGCCAATACCCAAAAGGGAATGACACGTGGGCAAAGGAGAAAACACACCTATCAAGAGGGATTTGCACTAAAACGTATGGAAAAGAAGCACAAAGGCCTCTGACACACGGATTGCCACGTTGGCAATCCGTGTGACCAAAATCTAATCCAACGATGAAGAGAGAGCATCTAATGATTGAAAGGAATGTATGGTCGAGATTAAGAGGAGGATATAACTGAATCAGGACCTAGAAGTTTCCCCAGGCAGTATAAATACAAGAAATCTCTCACAAGAAAAGTATCTAGGAGTAGCTTATAAAATTAGCTTATTTAAATTAGCTTTTGTAATTTTCATTTAAAATGTTTAGCTTAATGTTTGCTTAAATGTAATTTCCTTTTCAGAATTGTACTCAACTTTTTCATTAATAAGAATTCGTATTTGCTTTTCTCAAATTCACTTAAAACTTTCTTTAATAAGCTAGTAATGTTACATAAGCTTCTTATAAGCTCAGATCAAGCTCTTTGAGTCTCTAAGCTCAAATTGAGCTATTAATAAGCTCTTTATATACTTAAATCTAAAAATCAGCTTAATACCTTGGCTTATTGGATTTTGAGTTTTTTTGGAAGATGAGCTTATCATGGAAGAGCTCATAAGGACTTTTACTGGCTTATTCTTAATAAGTCAGAGCTTGTAGATAGCTCATTAGAGCCTTTGATACCTTTGTTTAGCTAAGGTTCCTTGTAAGTTTATTTACTCTTTCTGTCTTAATTTTCCTAGCTTAATTTTGCATATGCTTATAATTTGCTTATAGTCTAGCTTATTTGTGCTTAATTTTGTTTCATTATGCTTATTACTCTTGTTTGACTATTTGTTTTTTAGCTTTTATAGCATAGATCTTAGTTTTTCATAACTTGTCATAAAAATCTATAAAAATAAAAAAAATCTTAGCTTAGATTATAGCTTATTGTTTCTAGCTTATTAGCTTATAGTGATTTGATTATTAAGGTCGTTATAATATGTTTGTCATCTGGTATCTGAGTTTTAATCATTAAATTTCATTTTTCAAAAGCTTAAATGGATTTTAAAACTCTTAAAGGGGTGTTTAGGACAACAACACTAACCACAATGTAGTGCTGTTTGTGACCACTTAGTCTTTTATAGTTATTAAAATCTCTCATTTAAACTGTTTTGAATAAGATTTATAAGTTGGATTAGCTTTAAATTAGTTTTCATTAGTTGGTTTATTAATAGTTCAATTCTGTTAAGGTTCTTTTGCATTAAGAGCTCAAATCAGTTCTAGCTTTTGTAATTGCTTAATTTGTATTTAGATAAGTGTTAAAATAAAGTAGAAAAAAGGTTAATAGGTTTGCATTGAAGGTTTTTAAGTTTTGATCACAATTGTGTCAACTACATCAGCAATTATAATAGAAAAATTTCCATTTTCTAAGCTTAATTTTAGATAGTTTAAAATATTTTTAGCTTTTTGAATTCATATACACATAATTTTTAGGTCATTAATCATCATTCTCAATTTGCTTTTTCAAAATAAGCTGTCTTACTAATATGTTTTTAAGCTGCAAAAGTGAACTTTGTCTTTTCATTTTCAAAGTAAAACTCAGCATGATTTAAGTCTTAAGTCTGTTTTCATAGTGCTTTTTCATTAAGCTAATTTGTTTCAAAATCATTTTCAGAAGCATTTTTAGGAAGCTTATTAGTTATAGAATAAGCTTACATAAGCCATTTCCCCACAAGGATCCAAGAGCTTATCTAAAAATAAGCTCAAAGATCCCTATAGGGACTGTTTGGGTCTTAGGTTTAGTCAAGAGCTTATTTCAGTTTTTATAGCTCATTTTTCTTAAACTTTTGCTTAATTTGTTCTTAAGTTTGCTTAACTTGTTAGTTTAAATTAGAATTAAGCTTATTAAGTCAATAGTGTTAGCTTATTAACTTTTTCATTAAAATTCCAAAAACACCAAGTAAGTAGCCTATAGTGTTTTTATAGTGCTTTTTCTTTGCTTATCTGTTTTTCAAAATGAAGTTGGTTTGCAATTCTAAGTAGCTTAATAGATCTGCTTTAAGTAGGTAAAAAGCTTCTTGGCCTAAGGATCCACTTACAAGCTTAAAATTAAGCTCAAAGTGTGTCTAAGGGACTGTTTGGTTTTAAGTTTTTTTATAATTGCTTATTTTGATTTCTAGCTTATGGCTTATTCTGTGTGCTTATTCTTGTTCATTTAGCTCTTTAGGTTAGAATTAGCTTATTAGTATCTTAATTTGTCATAAACTTTAGCTTATTTAGTCTTCTAGCTTATATAGTTTAAGAAAAACTTAAAAAAAGTAGTTAAGTAGTTTTTGTCATATTATAAGCTATTTTCAGCTTATTTAGGGCTTTTCATAAAACGTTCCTTTTATTAAAATTGCTTATATTTAGGTGCTTAATAACTTTGCTTTTATAAGTTTTTAAAAATAAAAAAAAGGGGGAAGGTGGAAATCAGTGAGCAAGACTCGAACCCCCGACCTCAACACCCTCTACCCCTTTTATAACACCACAACACACACTCCACTACCAACACGCCCTAGGGTCTTTTTCGGTATACATATACAAAATTTAATTCTTATACACATTTTATCCAATTTAGCAAATAAGCTGTTTAAGCTTATTTCGTGGCTTATTTTTTAAGCTGTGACCTCAAGCTTATTTTTCCTAGGATCTAATTAGTATAAGCTATTTTCTGTATTTTTTCTAGAATGTTTATAGATAGTTTAGTATTTTTAAACATTTATTTTTATTAAAAACTTTAAAAAATCATAAAAAATAGAAAAATAATCAAAAAAATATAAATCTTTTTTAGAAAATTTTCTTTTATCATAAAGTTTCTAGGAAAATTAGTTTTACCTTCGTAGGGTTTAATTTGCAAAATTTCGATTTTTAAAGAACGAGATTTGTTCCCGTTCTCATTTTTCGTGTTTTAAAGCTCATTTCAAATCCGTTTTTGTTCTAGTTTTCTTTAAACTTATTTTTTAGTCAATTAGAGTCCATTTAAAGAGAAAAATTCATTTTATGTTTAATTTTGGAAAATTAGGTTTTTTAATTGCTATTTAGGGTTCCCGTTTTGCGTTTTTAGTTAAAGTTATAAAAATTTCCCGCTATTATGTTTTTCGTCTTATATTAAATCAATCTTTTAATTAGTAGATAGTAGAATAATCAAATCAATTCTTGGTTTCCCAATTCAAATCATTGTCCGAAAATCAACTGTTTCAATTTCAACAAAATCGTTGGGGGATAACGACCCGGGAAATCATACTTCCCGGTTTATATACGTATTATATTATATATATTTGTGAAGATTTTCCTTTTTACCTTTGTCCTCAAGGGTAATTTGGTAATTTTTTCCAGAAAACATATTATATATTTTATTATTACGTGTGTTGGTTTACTACGAATCAGGTTACTTAGACAATAGATATAAGTTCAAAGTAATTGTATCCATGTAAAAGCAAGCAACGTGTTTCGTCCATAAATAAATAATTGAGTATTGTATCTCATCGCGAGATATATAAATGAGTATATAAACCAATTTGTAATTAACCATGTAAATGCATTTGTAAACAAGCATGTTCTCACCCCAAAAATATATGTAAAACCAGTAAAAACAGGGGGGGCTATAAACTCACATTGATGTTGCAGGACGATTGGCAGAAATGCACATATTAAGCATAACACGAACGGAAACCGAAATGGCTCGACTAAGAAGATGCAATCTATCTTAACGACTATGACCCACTAGCCAAGGATAATGTACTTGAGTTTTTCGATGGGTGATTATACCAACATGACACGTTGATAAAGATTTAGATCTCAAGTTGCAATAGTTTGATGGTTAGTTAAAAAAAATAAATTGAAAGTAAACGCAAAGTGTGTAATATATTCCGTATATATTACATATGAAAAATGAACAAGTATATAATTCATATCATGAATTATATAACATCGTTAAACAACCGAAAGAATAATTCAAAAGGTATATAATACACGGCATGTATTATATATAAGGAAAGTAATGTATAAGAGACGTGAGAATAATAATTAAAACACACATTTCGACACGTGTTCAGAAATCACCAATTTAATTAATAACAGTTCTCGCATAAAATTAAATGCACGTTTTAATGTTACGAATCATGTAACCGATGTTTGTAAAGCTTTTACAAAAGTCATGATTTCACCTTATAGTCGGGAATTTATAAAATAATATTATATAAATTAGTATTTCGTTTCCTTGACGATTGTAGCTAAAATAGTTATCCCGTTTGTAAAAGTATAGTTTTCGTTTGTTTATCCGGTTTTTGTATAATTTCGAATTAATAATCTTAACCTATATAACTTCGCCCTTTTATCGAGTTTTTCTAAGATAATAGAAATCATAGTTAAATTACAAAGTATAGAAAGTTATAGAAATTTTCTTGTAATTAAAAAACATAACCTTTTCGTTTATACAACGTTTCCTACGTTTATAAAATTTAATGTTTTCCACTTAATCAATCAATGTTGCAATACTCGCGTGTTTCAATTTCAATATATATGTATATAAACGAAATCAAAAATAAGTAAAACCAACCACACCCATCTGCTAAGCCCAACGCCCCTAACTGCACAACCAAACGACATAAACTGCACAAACCAACGTCCCAAAACTGCACAACGCAACGCAACACCTAACTGCTGTTAATCCCAAACGACACCTTTTCGGTGTTTCTGCATACCAAACACACCCTTTGTGTTTTTTTGTGTTAAACCAAACTAAAATACCCTAAAGCTGACAACAGCAATCCCCCAAACGCACCAATAGTGTGTTTTTCTATACCAAACACACCCTTGTGGTGTAAAACAGTCAACCCAAAATGCATGACCCTTGGCTGTTTCGGAGCCAAACCAAACGCGCCCTACTCGGTTTTTATAACATCAAACGCACCCTATTCGGTGCTATAAACCACAAAACAAACACCCTTGGTGGTGTGTGCTGCCAACGCTCCCTAGTGGTGCTCCCCCACACTGCACCAAGTGGGTTGAGAACCAAAACCAACGCACCCTTTGTTGTTTTCTCTTAACCCAAACGCACCCGCTGTGGTGCCAAGACAAACCAACACACCCTTGTTGGTTCTTGAGACAAACCACACGCACCCTTGTGTTGTTATAACAAAACCAAACGCACCTTATTTGTGCTTATGATAACCCAACGCACCATAGTGGCTGAGAACACCACCAAACGCGCCCTGCCATAAACCCAACGTACCTTATGTAGTGTAAATATCAAACCCACATACCCTTGGTGTTATAAGAACCAAAACGCAGAATATACGCACCCCCTGGGTGCTTTACTACCAAACGCACCCTTATTGGTGGCTGGTGGCGGGCGGCTGAGATGGTGATGATGGCGTTAGCGGTTGGTGACGTGGTGATGGTGGTGCGTGGTGTGGTGGAGGTGGTGGAGGCTGTGGTGGTGATGACGAGGGTGAGATGGTGGTGAGGATGATGATGGTGGTGTGGGGCTGTCGTGGGGTAGCAGCCGAAGGAGGGGGGTGGCGGCTGTGGTGACGTAAGGGTGGTCACGGTGGTTGTTGAAGATGAGGCGCATGGCGGCGCGTGGTCCGGTAGATCGGATAGATCGGTGGCGGGGAATTTCATGACTCTGGCCGAAAAACTCGCAGAAAATTTTCCGGCGGCGGTTGGCCGGAGCGACGGTGGCTGCCGGATTTTGAGAGAGAAGAGGGAGTGTGCAGGTGTGTGTGTGTGTTATATAATGAAAAGAAAATTAATAACTTATATACATATATATATTAAAAATTATAAAGAAAAGTGACAAGTTACAAATAGTCTAGGGTTATTTGTGTAAAGAATTTCCACAGGTACCAAACGTGAATTTTTGTTTAATTAGATGGTTTTCGCTCCGGCTCGTGGATAGTTTAATGAATGATTCATAACCACGAAACTTGCGCCATTGCGTTCAAATCAGTCTTCCTATAAAAATTGTGTATGTCATTTGATAGTATTTCATAAATATTTTTTATAAACATTTATAAAAATATTTGTTATTATTTGGAAACCCGGTTATGCCTTGTCCGAATTTTTTTTTTTTTAACTCGAATATTCGCGTTATAAACAAACGCTTTTGAATAAAATGCTAAATGATTATTTAAATATTTTTTATTAAATTAAATAGAGATAATTAAAAATAAATTTTAATTATTCTTGCGTCGGTAACGCTTGTGTGTGCTGTTAAAAATTTTTGCAGGTATTTCGGTCATATTTTTGTTGTTTTCGGGTCTCGACAAAACTAAAAAGTGTCTGGAATGTCGTTTTACATCAATATCTTTAGAGTCCGAGTCGTGAAAACGTCTCTAGCGTTTCGTTTTTGATAACTCCTCAGCTTAAAAATAACATATATCTTTTTCGTTTCAAGTCAAATCATTAAAAATAAATTTTGCGCCTCGAGGTAAGGTAATCATAAATATGAATTTTATTAAAAAGATATGTTCCGAAAAATTTTACCTTTTATGCAGTAATCTTTTTTATGCATAATAAGACGCAAAAGTAAAAAAGGTCAAATCAGACCTAAAAAGTCAAAGGGTAAAATAGACATTTAAAATTCCGAAAATTGCCAGATGTTACAGTACCTACCCCTTAAAGAATTCTCGTCCCGAGATTAAATTTGTGTTAACCGTTTGTGTGACAAAGAAAAGATTTAAGATTTAATAAACCAATTCTAAACAAGACGCTGATAACTTTATTCAGCAAAATTAGTTGTTTCGACACTTCTCATATAACCAAATTTTTTTGGCTAAGTTTGACCAGATCAATTAATCCAACAAAAATTGATCTCAAAAATATCATTACAGATCTTATGACTGATATAACCGCGTCATGAAGAAAGTCTCTTATTAGTGAAAACATCAAAGGAGAAAGTGTAGTCGCGTGAGTATGTTTGTATAAAGTTTTAGATGTTCGAGGACGGAGTCTCGTTTTCGAAATCTGTAATGTTCGATGATTAATAACGGACGAGGCTAATGGATGTAAGTATCCAACTACTTGCATACCAGATGGATCGTCGACCTAAAGTGCTCTCATTAAAGAATTTATTTAATTACTAGTGGTCCGAAATGAATAGTTCGACTATCTGTTTCGTCGATAGGTGTTTATTTGGTTTAAGGAGGGTTGCATTACCTATTGGATAAAGTTGTACAAGCTGGGACCGCTCCAGGACCCAACAACAGCAACCATAACGACAATAACTATAACAAATGGTGATTGGGATGGCGAGAAAAAAGAAGGTGAGATCTTTTCGAGAACAATATCCCTAGAAATAAATTTCAAGAAAAACAATTAGGAAGAGCTCGCAGGAAAGCTTATCATAGACGGCGGAAATACTGGTACATAGGCGTTAGTTTGAGGATGAATCAACTCCATTAGTTCAAGTGTGTAACAAGTCTGTTAGTTCTACGAACAGTTCGTGATTGTAAGGATTTGCAACGGCAAAAGTAATATCTTAAGAATGAGATCATGTAGTTCCAAGTGAGGCCTTAAAATTCTGCTGAGTGGTAAGACACGATTGTGCTTCTAAACCTTTTTAACGGATTCCGGTGATTATCGGGTTCGAGTTCATACTCGTTTCATATCGGATACCATTAAGCCCACTCATTTATAATTCATTATTCGCATAAAGAAGCGTCCCAATTTATGTAAATACATGAATTATGATAACCTTCTGGTTCGGTGATCATTATAATCTCTTATTTAAAAGAAGAGGCGTCCCAATCCTTTCAAATAAATAATTGATAAATCATCCACTAAATTAATTTTCATGCAATACGAGTACTCACATAACCTTCAATGGTGGTGGTTTACAGACGATGCATGGCTCAAATGAGTATTGTACGAGTGTTTTCCAAAAACCGCGTCTTGGAAGACGTGGGAGTAAAGCTATCAGGGAAATTACATAGTGTTCAAGATAGTTAATGTGTATTCGGTTAGAGTAAATAAGGTAAAGGTCTCTATAAACGAGTCAACATAGCAATTATCACATCAATCCTCCTATTACAAGTCCCGCCCATACAAGACTTGTAATACTTAGATTCATGCATAAATCCCATGTAAACTTAACTGTGAGGGTTTTGTTTAAAATAGCAATTATCATCAAATCAATTCTCCATATTACAAGTCCTGCCCATACAAGACTTGTAATACTTAGATTCATACATAATTCCATGTAAACAAAAATTATGACGGTCTTCATGTAATACGATATTGTATAAAGTTATATAAAAAATATATTCTTAGAGACCATTGTTTATATTACAATGTTTGAGGACGAAGTGAGACCATTGTGCAACTCACAATGTCTAACAAGTAAAACAAGACCATTGTGCAACTCACAATGTCTGAGGTGTAAATGAGACCATTGTGCAACTCACAATGTCTTAAGAAATGCTCTGGTATTTATATAAATAACTCTTATATAAATAAACGTGCGATATACGCAAAAGATGTAAGCATATATATTACATATATGTATGTCATGTAAGCACTTAAGGTAACAAGTAACCTAAGCAAGTAAGCAAGTAGTGTGTATGCACTTTGAAAATGTTTGCTGTGATGCAATGCTTGTGAAAACGGTTATAGTCTAGGGTAAAATATGCAACCTAGTTCTCTATAACCAGTGCTCTGATACCAATCTGTAACACCCCCAAAAACGTGTCGCAGCGGAAATGTGTCCGGGGGCGTTACTTCATAATACACAGCGCTAGATACAAGAGAACGACCTCTAAATGTGTCGTTTGAAAAGTAATCTCGTTGATTTCCTTAAAATTGATATAACATTTGTCCCATAATTGCATCACAATGAAAAGCTTAAAAGCGATACAACGAGATTTGATCATTTGTATATAAGTAGAAATCCATGAATGAAATCTTGTCATTTTAGACTCCAATGCACATCAGATAATCCAAGCATCTAATTCACCTGAGAAAAACATGCTTAAAACGGTCAACATAAAGTTGGTGAGTTCATAGGTTAGTTTAAGTATGAATGTAAATTCCAATGAATGTATTTGCCCACTGTGTCATCACAGTACCATGTAAAACATTTAGTGACTACTGTCTCCCTACAGTATCATAAAATGATTGTATGACCATTTCAACCCTTTTAATAGTCCTCAAAGTTGTATGCATAAGTGTTGACATCAAAGTTTTGTAAAGTATGCCTGACTATTTCAATCCTTAAATAGTCACAAAATGTATAAATATATGTTCAAATCCAAGATTTGTAAAGTATGCATGACCATTGTATCCAATACAATAGTCATCATTTGTGATTATGATTACACACCTAAGTTCATGAAATTTCAATGTAGACCTATTTGTATGCCACTTTATTCAAGGCACAGTAAGAATGTACCCATCGTAGGTGTTCCCTCCAAGAACACCCGGGCAGTAATAAAAGAATATGTTCCCATCATGGGTGTTCCCTCCAAGAACACCTGGGCATTAATGAAAATAATATGTACCCATCATAGGTGTCCCCTCCAAGGACACCCGGGCATTTCTAAAAATAATATGTTTATGTGATTTTTGGCCCCGCAGGTGCCAATCCAATCGTAATCCGACATGGTATGTTCGTTCCCAGTGATAGCTAGTCACCCGAACGGGGATTGTCAATCCTAAATAGATCTATCTTATAACATTCGCGCTTACCCTCCGAGTAATTAACAGTTCATGCAACTTAAGCTAATCCATAATCATAAAAGTATAGTATGTGTTTACGTTCAAAAATTAAACCAAGTATTGTATCTCCTCGCGAGATATATAAATGAGTATGTAAACCAAACAGGTAATCAACCATGTAAATGCATTTGTAAACAAGCATGTTCTCACCCCAAAAATATATATAAAACATGTAAAACGTGGGGCTATAAACTCACAATATCCTTTAAAAACAATCACATTGTTATAAGGTAACCGAGTAAGTATAAGAGTTTGTAGACAAGCATGTATCCCCCTCGCGGGTTTATAGAACATTCAAAATATTGAAAAGCGAGGTTATGAACTCACCTCGATGATGCAGAACGATTGACAGATAGGCATCTAATATGCACAACACGAACGGAAGACGAAGCGGCTCGATCAAGAAGTTGCAACTTAACTTAACGGCTAAGTCCCACTAGCCTAGGATAAGGAATTTGGGTTTCCCGATGAATGGCTATGTCAACGCGACACGTTGATAAAAGATTTAGATTTAAAGTTGTAATAGTTTGGTGGTTGGTTAAATAAATAATTTGAAAAGTAACGCAACGTGTGTAATATATTCTTTATATATTACATATAAAAATAAACCCTTATATAACTCGTACCGTGAGTTATATAACAAATAAAAACAATCCGAAGATTAATGAAAAGTATATAATATTTTGCAAGTATTATATAATAAGTGGGTGTAAATAATTTACCCAATTAGTTTGACACCAATTCAGTTAATAAAAAGACTTTGAATAAAAGTAGACAAATGTCTTAACGTTATGAATTAAACAACCGATGTTTGTAACAGTTTATAACCATTATAAAATATAAAATAATATTTTATAAATATGATTTTACCTTCTAGTCAGGAATTTATAAAATAATATTTTATAAATTAATCTTTCGTCTTATTGACAGATCGTAGCTAAAATTGTTGTCTCCTTGTAAAAAGTTTTAGTTTTCGTTCGTTGTCGGGTTTTATACAGTTATTAATTTATTATATCTTTAAAATATAACTTAGGTTCCTCTTTATCGGGTCTCTAAAAATAATAGAGGTTTTAGTTAAAACTTTACTAAATATAGAAATTTATATAATTTTCAGTCTTATGATTCCTTTCTGGTTATTATAACGTTTTCCTTTTTTATAATATCCTAACGTTTTTACACCTTAATAACAAATTCAATTTTTCAATCTTACGAGTGTTTTACATTTTTTATCATATACCTATAGATATATATAGATATATATATATATATATATATATATATATATATATATATATATATATAGATATTTCTTTTCCATATATATTTATATATATTCATATGATAAATTTACTCAATTGTAATATATATTATATTTATTTAACCATTGTAAACACCAATTATTCGGTTTCTTATAATTTAAACTTTTATGTTTTTTATATTTGTCAAGTGTGTAAACCTAACGAACCCTTTTTGTTGTTTCGGTTTAAACCAAACGATCCCTTATGCCAAAAACTGTTATACCCAAACGCCACCCCTTGGTGCAATCTGCAAAACCAAACATACCCTTGTGTGGTAAATTCTGACCCAACCAAAACCTATAAATACCATCTGCCAAACTCCAAACACCCCTTAATACCAATCTGCCCAAAACCAAACACCCCGTTATTGCTATATATGTTGTCACCAAAACGCACCCTCTACATCAAATCTGCTATAACAATACAATCCGTTTTGTGTTTTTCTCATGCCAATCGCACCCTATTCGACATTAAAGAACTCTCGAAACAAACCACCTCCCTTGTGGCTGCCTAATACCAAACAGCCAACCGCACCCTTCTCGGTGTTCATATCAAAACCAACCGCATCCTATAGCTGCCATAACCCAACCGCACCCTTGGTGCCTATTTCAACCCAACCAAACGCACCTTAAATTTTTTTTTTTTTTTTTTTTATATCTTTATAACCAATCCAAAGCGTTCCTAAAATCGTCCTAAATCTAAAAACACCTAAATCTTGGTGTTTATCCAACCAACGCACCCTAGTGGTGGTCGAGAGCATAAGCCAAACGCACCATGGTGGTGGCTGATGAACAAAGGAAAATGCACCTTGGGGACTATACAAAACCACTGCACCCTTAACAGACTGAGAATCAACACCATACACTCCTTGTTGGATGTGGAATAAAACCAAACGCACTTGGGTTTCCATATGATAAAAAAAAACCAAAACACACCCTTTTGGGTTGAGTACAAAAACCCTAATCTCACCCCTGTTTGGCTGAGGACCCAAACCCAATGCCCCCTTGTGATGCTCGTGACGTGGAGGTGCGTCGGTTGTGGTGTGGGATATCAGCGGGAGTGGCTTCGATGATGATGGTGGTACGGCTGTTAGTGGTGATTGGTTCAGAGATGGTGAGATGTGGTGGGATCGGGTAGATCGGAGTGGTGGGGTGGTGATGTTTGGTTGCTGTGGTGAGTGGGGCGGGGCGGCCGGAAGTCTCGCCGGAGAAATGGTGGCGCCGGAAATGTTTATAGAGAGGAAGTATATGTTAGGTTTATGTGTGTGTCATAAAAATGAAACCCTAAAAGGGTTTTATATATATACATAAGGTATAAAAAAAATATAAGATGTATAATAGTCTAGGGTCGATTTTTTGGTAAATATTACCCACAGGGACTTAAAGTGTTATAATTTCGTTAAGTAATGGTTCCGGACTGTTTAGCCACTTAAGGTTGATTCAAAACACGAAACTTGCACCATTGTTTTCCAATAAATTTTCCCATGAAAAATGAGTATTTACATGACTAGTTTTCATAAACGTTTTACAAAATTATTTAAAAATGTGCTTTATTTATTTGGTAGTCATTGGCTGTCTGCGAAGTAAGCTTTGTCGTAAAATGAAACTTTACTTTGGTAAAACTTTCGCGTTTTAATTAATACGCTCTTTGATTAAATGTTTAAAATAATTTATTAAATATTTCTAATTTAATAAACGTGATAATTTTTCTTAAATATAAATTTATACGTTTTCATGTGACGATTATAAAGATCAAAAGTCAAAAAGTAAGATCGGACCTGAAAAGTCAAAGTTTAAAATAGTCATTTAAAACTCCATAATTGCCGGATGTTAAGGCTCTCTTGGTTATGCTTTTGTGGGATATGTCGCGAAGCCATGATTAATCCTGTCACACACGAAGTACACATTCTACCACGCCTTTTTCACCTTCTCTCTTATGAATATGTCAATATGTTGGACCGGGGTGGTCATGGAGTGCTGGACATTATTGCAGCATAGAGCAATAGCACTGCGATTGTCACAATACAAGGGAATTTTATTGAAGGCAAAGCCGTAGTCTGAGAGCTGTGATGTCATTCAAAGTATCTTAGCACAACATCCAGACATTGCAATGTATTATCCTCTGTATATTGAGATCCCAATGCTCTCTCTTTATATTTCTTGATGACCAGCTGACTAATTGTCTCACAAGGAACTGAGCACTTCCTGACGTACTTCTTCGTGTGTCTTACAACCTGCATGGTCCGCATCTGCATAGGCCGTTAGTGCCATAGCGGTGTCTTTCGGATACCAAAGTCCCCAATTAATGGTTCCTCTGAGATACCGAAAGACCCGTTTAAGTGCTTCAAGGTGCTTTTTGGTAGGCGATGCCTGATACCTAGCACACATGCATACTGCGAATACAAGGTCGGGTCTGCTGGCAGTGAGGTACAGTTGGGAGACCGTCATACTACAAATCGAGTACTGGTCAAACTGGAATCCCTAAGGGTCCTCATCCAGTTTGAGTCGGTCCAACTATGGGTTGTATACATACAGGTTACACACGGAATCCCATCCCAAATTTCTTTAATATTTCAAGAGCAAATTTGATTGAATAATTGAAAATGCCTCCGGATTTTGAGAAACGCGTAAGCCTACGAAAAATGACATTCATGTCCCATCAATGAGCATTTGAAATTTAAGTACTCTTCGCATAGGAAACATATTTCACATGCTTTAGGGTTTGGTTCGAGGCTAAAAAATGATATTCATTCTACATATATTTGAACAAGACGTAATTATGTGTGCCTGTTCTTTTGAGTGAATAGTGTCGGATCAACTGCACTTGGAATAATTTATTGTCAGTAGAAAATCGTGACCAAAGTATCATTTCACCATGCTGAGGGGCTTGCTTTAACGTACAAAGCTTTCTTTAGACGATAAACATGTGTCGGATTAGTCTGGATCAAACAAAACCCTTCTGGTTGATTAACATAGGTTCTTCCTTTAATTCGCCATTCAGAAAATGAAGTCTTTAATACCATTTGATATGTGGGTCATGTGTTTATGGCGTACATTGGCGATGAGATTCGAATTGACTCGATAATGTGTCGATGCAAATGATCCTCGAAATCTAAGCCCTTCCTTCTTGTCGATATCCTTGGCCACTAACTAGCCTTGTTCTTCAGAACTTCACCAGTACTCATGCACGTTTTAACTTTGTAATTCCACTTGAAGAGCAATCAATCATGCTCAGTCTGGTTGAGTAACTAATTCCCATACTTAAAGTCGATAAAATTTGTGAATCTCATCTTGCATGGCTTGAAACCAGCAATCTTCAGTAATTACAGATTTGAAGTTCTTTGGTTTGACTTTTGACAATACAGAGTTGTACAAGCACTATATGGCATCGGCTGCCAGTTGTTTTTTTGGTCGGTAACCGGCAGAGAGAATTGCCATTAATATATCCAGTAGTGATCCTTGCTTATTTCACGGGGTGATGAAGTGTTTGGAAGACATATGGAGATTCTGCGGAATAAGATCCCACGGATGATGATGCTTCTAGAACTAGGTTCCATGAGCACAATTACAATTTATGAAGGGTTGATTGTCAACAGGAGCAACGGGATTGTCTTCCATTGAGAGTTGAATAGCTGTAAAGCCTATTATGTAAACTTGGAGATTTAGAATTCGAAGATGACAGTGGACATGATTGGAGAAGGTTGCATCTGATTAATGGTAGTAGGATGAAGTGTACGGCCTGAATTGACTAGAACTGAAACTGCTAGAGCAAGGTGTAGGGATGAGGAAACGGTCTTTTAACAACACGAGGAGGTTCATGTATTTATTTGAACATTGGTTGGAATAAAATCCTATAGTTCTATCTATTTGTGGGGGGGGGGGTTACATAAGGGTGCTTCAGGTACCAAATTTGGATCGAGCCCTGATCTTTTGTCCAAGGCATATCAGGAAGTAGGAGCGGGTCCATGTTACCTCGAGTTGCACAGGAGCCATCTGCTCAGTCAGCTCATCAAATTGCACGTGAATAGTTTCCATAATACGTCGGGTTCTTTTGTTGTAGATTATATACCCTTTCCTGCTAGGTGCATAACCAACGAATATTCCAATATCAGCTATTGGTTGTAATTTTCCAAGATCTTCGCTGTTATTTGTAGGGTAATAAAGGCACCACAAAGACTCTGAATAGTGTTAAGATCAGGTTCTTGTTCTGCACAAATCATATGGGGTTTATGTAGTATCGAGTGTGAATGAGGGATCGGTTTTGGGTATAACACGCAGTAGCCACAACTTCTGCCCATAGAAACATCGCGGGCCTTGATTGGCAAATGATCGCATTGACCTTGCAGCCTTCTACAAGAGTTCGGTTACGGTCTTTCGACAACGCCGTTCTTGCTGTGGAGGTCCTTCGGAACTCTCTTTTATGAAAAATGTCGATCGTTCATAATAATCAGTCAAATCTTTATTGACAAATTCTGTGCCATTATCGGTACAGATGTTTCTAACAGTTTTGTTGAGACTGACGACTTGTATTTGCTTCAGAAATTTGATGACAACCTCTGGGGTCTCATCTTTCGATCTAAAAAACTTAACCCAAGTAAACCGCGAATAATCATCAACAATAAACTATGATGTTTTTTCTCATTTAATTTTTTTGAAACTCTGACATCGGTCCACATATATCCTATGAAGGGTATCCAAGTTGGTGTTTCAGTTTTGGGTTTGTGGTATGTTTTTGCACTTTCCTTGTTGAACATGCGGCAGCAGAGATGATTCTTTCTCATAACTTCAATCTAGGTTAAAGCCTCGAACTAAATCTTTTCTTTGCCAAGGTTATTGATAGTTTTACCGATGTTTAAGTGGTTTTTAAACACGACGATGCCACAACCATGATTTGTTCTTGGAGGCTTTGGACAACAAGCAATCAAGAGAGGACTTTATCATGTCTTCTATTGAGACTAGTGTACAAATTTAGAACCACAAGAACCTTTAATTAATGCAACACCATTCGTATTCTCGAACGTAGAAAGAATGCTTCCTGAGGCAACTTTAGATCAGAGTCACAATAATTGTCCGACAGAAAAAGATGTGTCATTGACCTTCCACATAGTATACTCCTGGATGAGCCTCTTTCTACCAATAACGTAGTCTCCATAACCCATGATAGCACCAAAGTGGTCATTCCTGAATCTAACCGTCCTGATGAACTTTTTCACTAAATTCCTGAGCCACGAGTGATCCCCCGTATATTGTTTTGAAACAGAACTGCGTTCAAATACCATAAGGACGATCATGTAAGATGCATTTGATAAAACACTACGAGGATGGAGGAGTATTGGAAAGTTGGATCCCTAATTGTAGTTGGGTTTCCTTGGGTTAGCATAAGCAATCGCTGACACTTTGTTCTAGAGTTAGTGAGCTAGTTAAAGGCATAGTTCGCATAAAGTGAATGTTCTTCCTGTGGGCATCATGATAAACCTACAGTTGGTAAGTATGTTGCCTGTGGTTTTCTTACTTGCTGACTTGCTTGGTTTCCAAATTTGCTTAACTTTACGCACAACATTTTTAACAGAAGGGGATGCATTCACAGAGTGCAAATAAGTAACAAACACACTTTATCATGATTTGCAGGAAATTACCGCATTTGTTACATGTTTTTGCAAACAGAATGAGAATTTGAATAATTATACTATGCTTAGAAATAATACTAGAATCTAACGATTCGTGGTTTTTTGGACTAGACTTATTTGATCCTAGGGTTGTTTCTTCTACTTTTCTTCATGCTGACACTCTTAGCCAGGCAAGATCTAATTTTTCTTGGTATTTGCTCCTAGGCTGTGATTGCTAGCATTAGTGCAACTGTTTTATCCTGTTAGAAGGAGGCACAGGGACATTCTGATCTTATGACAGTTCGTTGCTTACAGGTTTGTGTGTTTGTTACTTTTTGACATTGCACATTGTTCCTCAATAGTGACTTGCTTTTTATTAGGTAAAGAGGTTAGAAGCATGTTGTTTCTGTGTATTTAGGGCTTTTGGACAGTGCCAATTCACATATTCTAACAATTCCTGAGAGTGTTTGGATTTGTAACGGCAAGTGTGATGAAAGTGAGCTATCTAATGGTCTTTCAACCTTAGACTTCCTCTACGATTCTCGCGAATATGATTTTTTTTTTTGGGTTTCTACACTTTTCCTTAATGTTTGAGATTAAACTAGATGCACTTCCCTATTGTTCCTATTGCGAGTAGGGAAATTGGGTGCAACATTTATAGCATTACTTTACTGGTCAAGAACTTGTGGTTTTACATGATCCTTATTGACACATGATAGCTTATTATGTGTTTGGACTTTAGACTCTTATTTTCAGTTATTAGGGCTTGTTGTCTGTCTTGTATGTTTAGGCACGCGTTATCTTAATAGAATCATACAATTTCTTATAATGCTGCTTAATCTTTCCATTTTGCCCTAAAAATCTCATTTTGTTTTGAAGAAAGAACATTGATTTTTTTAGTTAATTGATGGATCTGAAAGTCTAAGGTCTGAAATCAAGTTGTCGGTTTGCTTCACTACGAGGTTTCATTTCAATGGAGATTTGCATTCTCAATTTTTTGATGGCGTTGTCTTTTCCTTGAATTGAGGCTTTTATCTTTTCGATTACAAAAACTGAGTAAAAATCAGGGACATCTCAAGCGGGTAGAGACGTGTTGGTTTTAAAACTTTCTTTAAGGATTTTGATATTTTTAACTGACAGATTTAAATGATTTTCCTCAAGATTGGGGAAAACCCGTTTTATTAACTCATTTGATTATCCTTTTGATTTTATCAAGTAAATTAGGATATAAGCTCTAACTTCAATGTTCACAGACAACGGGCTTTATTAGAATGGTGTGGGCTTCATCGCATTTCAGTAAAACTAGATACATTAAGCTCAGAATTCGTTTCTTGACAACATAAAACACTTCTTTGGAACATAGCTAGTCAACAATTAAATTATTCATTAGCATTAGAAGTTTTTCCGTTCTTAATCTCATCATGTGCCTTTCTATTTCCATTTTGGTCAACTCAGCTTCTAACTCTTCACAAAAAACATACTCTTTCATTTATTTAATTTCTTTAGTTATATCTTTTGTATGCCTCAAAATGTTCCTTTTTTAAGTGTTTTGAAAAATGGAATGACCTCCGTGTGAGGGTAAATGCCTTGGTTTGTTCAAACCCTTTCCCTTTCAATAAGCCAGTTGTTGTGATTCTTTGTTACAAGTGTTTTTTCAAAGTCCGAGAGGAAAAGAGTTGTATTAGTGCAAAAATGTTAATTTTTTAATTGACTTATTTGTTGGATTGGCACCTTTGGGACAAGATTGAGGTGTATTTGGAGGATAAAAAGTCAACTTTTGATTGGCCTTGAGGCTTGTGTCCACCCATGCAGTTTGGAGAGCCTTGGATTTCATTTGAGATGAGATCGTTGGACCAAAATATCTGCTCGGGGGTCAATTGTTTCTGTGGTGTGAAAGTCGCTAAATAATTCTCTCTCGAGTAATCAGGTGGTGCAATCTTAACTCTCTTTTTCACACACTCTGGGTCTTTCATCTTGTCATTCATTTTCTTCCTAGTGATTTCAGCTATCTCTAGGGTATCCTCTGAGTTGTGCACTATGGCCGGGACATGATTGGTTTTGATAATTTCATGACCATTATATAGGGCAGGCTGAACTTGCTTTGCACGGGTGAGACATAAAGGGTTCTTGTAGCCAATAGCTACCTTATTCTTTTCATCATAATAGGGCTTTGGTTTACACAACATGTGAACTGTTTGAAGAGACTGGTCTTGTTTGTATAATTTATCCTCGACCCTTTCTTTTAAAGCTTTCATGTCCAAAAATTCTTCAAGGTATTTATTTTCTTTCTGTTTAAAATCCTTTTTCAAAGACGTAACTTCTTCTACCATTGACTTGTTATGGTTAATGGTGGAGGAAAGTTGTAATTTTACAGAATGAAGTTCCTTTTTCAAATTTTCTTCCTTAATATTACGGTCAGTGATAACTATTCTTAATTGTTCATCAATCTTTTGTTCTCTTTCCGTTAATTCAAACCTGGCCCGTCTTTCATACAGTTCAACTTGTTCCTTATATGTTGCAAGTTCAGCAGTCAATGATTTAGCAACTACATTGTTCTGTGTTGTTACAGAGACATATTGAGCAGGCGGTTCATGCATATCATTTAATATCATCATATATGCATCATTTGGTACAGAAGATACATTATTCTGTACAACTGGCACTGTGTTGTCCTTTATGTACTGATCATACGGAATCATATTACTATCACTCGTATAATCAGCATGTGAGTCAACAACATAGTTTGGTTGTACATCGTCATGCATCTCGTGTATTTCATGATGTTCACAAACAGCATCCTGATAATGATCATTATCGTGTACCTCAGATAGAACGTCTGAATCATAAGACGGACCGGCTTCATCATAAACAGGATCTGCGGATGATAGATTTGCCATGAACATGGTCTGTGCAGTAGGAGCCTCATCAACATCAGAATCAAACGCATCACAGTCATCAGCTTGAAACACATTATCCACATTGAGTGCTAAGTCCTGAACTGGTTGCTCATCCACATCTTCATCAACAGCGTTGTCTTGTCCACCTGCAATAAATAGTAACTGTTCTTCATCCAATGCCACCCCATTCTCCTGAGCTTGCATCAGTAACATCTTGTCTTTGAAGTATTCGGAGTTCTGTGGTCGCTTGGGCTGAGTGCAGTTCTAGCTGACCAATCTGAATAGTAAACAGATATACAGTTGGCCTGTGGTTGTGAGAAGCCGATCCTTGCAAGTGTTGGCCAAAACCTAGTATTTTAGTAACTAGCACCTTGCCCTTGTCAATGCCAATTAAAGATCACAACCCCCCCTGCAGGAAGCAGCAGCTTCCCCCATCACCGAGGCCGCACCTGCACCCCGTGCATTTTACCCTTATCTCTATATATGTCAACCCCTGAACATTCTGAACAACAAACCTTGCCGTCTTGAACTATGGCTTGCATTCGCTTGGGACTAATGAAGTTCTGAGTTGATTGATTTTTTTGAGGAAGTGTACGTTTTGTCATGAATTATGGTTGAGTAGGGCAAGTGTGATGGTTTAAAATGTCTCGGAATTAGCTGTCCGATGGAGAGAGTCCCGAACAAGATGAGGTGTTTCAGCAAAGTTTGGTGGAACATAAGTAGATGTTGATTTAGTAGATGATTGTGAATTTACTGCAGTGTGAAACAGTTGGATATCAAGGCGATAGGATCAACATCGTAGGTTTAAGTGAAATCGTTCCACCACATTTATAGTTTTTCCATTAGCATGTGCCACATGCCAGCTTTAGATACTAGCATACATTTTGATTCAAAGTTGGAGCCTCAAACCTATTAAGTTTCACTGTGTTAAAATCTACGCATTCTTGCAACGAAGATATTAACAAACATAGAATCAGACTGCAATTCTGGACATGGCATCTTGGATGTAACGCGATTGTCGTTGAGAAAGATTGCAAACTCGGACATAGTAACATGAATTAGCTCTCCCTTTGTGCCTGACGGAAGTGTTCGTAAGACACACTACAGTTTTTGATCACGTCTTCTTTTTTTAAATCCGTACCTTCCAGGATGATCTACACATAATCCCCATAAGTTCCTTAGGCATCAGGTTTAATGATTTAAATATACAGAAGAATAAATCTCTAATGTGTGTCAAGCCTTTACGACTTGGTTATGTTTGCGCTGCCACGAACCTCCAAGTAGGACCTTTGCCCCAGCACACAAGCATTATCATAGTACATCACGAAGACTCGATGTCGATCTAGTACCTCGAAGTAAGGCACCTTTCAATATCCCATTCATCGGAGTTTTACCCGAAAATGTCCCATTTGAAGGGTTTTTGTGGTGGGGGGAGAAGGTAGTGAGGGTGCGTGGACAGTATCATAGCTTCAAGATGTTTACGCCCCATTCCTCTTTACCCCATAGTCTACAGTCGAATTCCGGCTGTTGCGCTATGAATGAAAAGTCAGTCCTAATCACGAGCAATAGGTGGTTCATCGAGTACAATAGCGTCGCGCGAACCTGTGCAACATTGGCTGTCTTCTGAGAGAATTATCCATCTTAATTTGAATTTAATGATTAAGTTGTATCGAAAATGATTAGTAATTATAGAGCACTAGAGTTCCAAAAGTTAGCGATTGATTGTTTTTGAACTACACTTCTCACGCGCGCGAAGCAGATCTCTGGTACAGGTTTGATTAGGTAAATCCACAACTCGCTGCAATGTAACTTGCTGGAAGAGACTTGATACTCGCCTGGTAAGAAAGCAAAAGTTAGACAGAGTTTCTTGTTCCCAAGATCGCTAGAAAAAAGTCATAAATAACCTGTAACTCTCTATGTAGTAACTCCGGACAATTGACATAGAGAGGATAACTCGCATTGGCAAAAAAACAAATAGTGACAGAGTATCCTGAATCACAAGTCGCTAGAAAAGGTCTTTAAATAACCTGTAACTCCGGCAAGTCTATTTAACTATTGGCAAAAGAGAGATGTATCACACCCTATGGCAAGAAACAAATACTCCATTGATGATACCATTAACGGCGCCCCTACTGACTTCCCCAAGTACAACCCAACCCCATATCTCACGCAAGCATCGCAGACTCATCGCCCAGGAGGAACTGGCTTATATCCAACACTGCAACCAGCCCTCCCATTACCCCGCAGTGCCGATAACTCGCTATCCTCAGCACAATACTACATACTCGGCGTACGACAGTACTAACTGACGTGACGCCAGATAACTATGGCATACAAGACGTTTCCAATTACACAGTACCCAAACTAAGCACATAATGCACAACCTAACAACGCTCACCTAATTTCCAACCTCAAAGTACAACAACCCCCCCCCCCCCCCACGCCTAACCCCCCAAAATCCCCAAAATAATCATTAAAACAAAAATAATGCCGCTCTCCAATTACTCGAATTCTCCTTCCACACTCGCCCAGCAAACCCCACCCTCCGAACCCCAACCCCCCCCTCACCACAAACAAGAACCCACGGACCCACAACCGAGCGCACACAGTATCAGGGATAGCAACTCATTTCTCTGGTATGCGCGCTCTCTCTCTCTGGCATACACACAGGGGGGGTATCACACGACGATATAGCATGGGCTAATCAATCCCATTGTTCTCTGATACCAATATGTAGGATATTGGAAATCATAACACAAATAAATGACAAGTAGATTAGCTTAAGTTCTAGATGAGACCCCTATCTCTCTCCCAAAACACTAGCTCTGCCCCAACCCAATAACAATCATATCCCACCACTCCCCCCACAACCCATTCCATTCCTCTTCTACACTACATACACCCCCCCTCCCATCCCACCTTCCTATTTAGTAGTGGTCTATATCCACGTTGTTTTTAATACCCGTCCCATTACTAGAATTTTAAAATTTACTACTAAACTACGAGCGAGATGATGATGGGGGGGGGGGGAAAAAAATTAAATAAACGATAAATACTACGTGGTACTGGTATTTTTTATCTAATATCTAACCAAGTCCTCCTGTTCTTTGTAGGAGGAGGGTTTCGTACATCGCTGCAAAGTAGAGAAGAGGGTAGAAAAATGAGCTAGGGTTTTTATATAAATCTAATGAGATAGAATCTTAGTCTAACTAGAGTCGACTTCCGTCACACAAACATACTATCAGAGATACGAAAATCACTCACGTCTCAATGTTCACAGCTTAACATCTAAGAACACCGAACAGTGCTCCCTTTTTAAAAATTAAAAAATATATAATTTATGAGGAGGGAGAGGAACAATTGTTATTCTCTCTTTATGATATCATTATTTCATTATAAATTCAAATTCAATTGCGAGCATACAGGTCGAGTGAAAGGAGGGGGGGGGGGGGGGGGATCAACCTTGAACTTTCCTCACACAACATTTAAATTGGTAATCAGCTTCTTAGCGAGTGAAAAATCCAAATACTAACTTTTCTATTTATAAACTTTCCATTTTCCAAAAAATACATTGTCTATATTTAGAAAGTCACTAACACTCAAATTCACGATTTAATGTCATTTCTAATAAGCAATACATTCTATCACTTTACCCAACATACATACTATATATGATTTTGTTGATACGATGAACTCATCGTTGATTATACTTTTCGATATAGTAATCGAACGACTCTAATTATAGGTCGTGATCGCGTTCGTGGATTTTTGTGCTAGATTTTATTGTTTAATCATCTGCTTTTGATCAAGGTGAGTTCATAGCCTCGCTTTTTAAAATTTTCAATGTTTTTAACTCTGCGAGGGAGATATATTGCTTGTTTTGTGAAATTGAGCGCAAACCGTTTTGATACTTGATTATGATTCCTTCACTACTGAGTATATGCCTTTTCTGTGTGACTGTTAGTTACCATGTGTTGGTAAGCGCTAATGCATTAAATAGATCTATTAGGTTTGACAACCCTGTCCGAGGTTTGAATCCGTTGGGACCACCCTGTCAAACGGACATTTTGTAGTTAGTATTAGGAGAAGTGGCATACTTCTCGGACGTTAATTTATCCTACGGGATGAATGTGTTAAGTTTCGGTACACGGGCTCTTTAGTTGGAAATCACTATTTTTATAACTTGATATACGAGCCAACGTTATACGCTTTGTTGAACCAAATCATGCGTTCTAACTATTATTTGTTAACTCTATGAATTTACTCAACGTTTTGTTGACTTTTTAAGCATGTATCTCTGGTTAATTGCTGTTAATGGCTGGATGGGACGGAACGCGGATATCAAGGATGATGTCTCGGTAAATTAGTGTTATAAACTAAATAAATGTTTTAGAAATAAAGTCGTGTTGTGATTTTAGATAATAAATTTCTATAATGGTATTGGGACCTTTGTAACTCTGATCTTTCTATTAAATGAAATTACATTTTCTAAACGTATCTTAGAACGTTAACTGGGACTCGTGTGCATGTATTATGAAGTAGCACCCCAAATGTTGTATTCCGCTGCGTATTGTAGTTTGGGGGTGTTACAACATTGGAGGAAACTTTGAAATACCATGTAACATAGGAGGTCTAAAACGCATGAACACCCTAATAGACAAAGGATCCGACGTGAACATCATGCCTCTCTCCATTTACATTAAACTAACCGATGAAAGGGCTACTGAGACGGACATTAGACTCTCCCTAGCTAGCCATTCGTATATCTACCCTTTAGGAATAAAAAAGGACGTATTAGTTGATGTTGTTGGGTATGTGTACCCCGTAGACTTCGTGATTTTAAACATTAGGGAAGATGAAAAGAGGCCCTTTATCTTAGGAACACCAGTCCTGACAACGGCTAAGGTCGTGATTAAGTTCGATAAGGGAACCATAACTTTAAGATCTGGAATGAGTAAGATAAGTTTCCATAGGATACTTGAATCACTTGGTAAAGTCGAGAAAGGGATAAAGAACGATATAGAGCTTATAGCCACCACTGTGACTATGAATAGGCTAGTCATGGAATGGGAGGAAAGGATAAAACTTCACCAGGAAAAGGAGATGGAGTTCGACCAACGGAGGAGCAAAAATGTGACACCCGTGATTTTAGCAGGTTAGTCATACTTTTAGTGTTGGCTAAGTGCTTATACGTGTTATATGTGTGTGCTATGTGGCTTTATCTGTGTACACGATTATCATTCTAGGGTGCGTGTTCATCTCATTTAGGAATGAGTTTGAGGTATTTGATGAGTATTTCCATTTTGTTCACTTATAGTGATGATGGAAATGAGGGCGTGCTTGCATGCATTGCTACGTCACCTTGTGTGTGATATATATTGGGTAAATATAGAATGTATTGCTTATTAGAAATGAATTAGAACCGTGAAGTTTGCGAGTTGGTGATGAACTTTCTAAATATAGAAAGTATTTTTGGAAATGAAAGTTATAAATAGAAAGTTTAGTAAGTAGTTTACATGCAATAAGGTTTACCAAATTGGCATAGGTTTTTGTAGAAAAATTAAAGTAATGTAGATATAAGTATAAATAATAAATAATAAAAAATATAATTAAAAAAGGGGGGGTACGTCCGATTTTAGAGAAAAAGAGGAAAAAAATGTATTTTAATTAAAGCATAAGTCTAGTTAAATTAGGATTCCATTTAAATAGTTTATAAAAATAAAACCCTAGACATAAGTTTCTCTCTTCCTTCTCCTTAGTGTGTCGTACGATCCTCCTCCCTAAGAACAAGGAGAACAAAATTTTTGATTAAGAAATCTAGGTGTTAGATCGTGTTAATTCAAGTAAGATCGTTAGGTATGTTCTCCATCCTTGTTTATTCTTTTAAATCATGTAACAAATAATATGATAGATCATTAGGGTTTAAAACTTATTTAATTAATGATGTTATAATCATGCTTGTGCGTTTAGGGTTTGATTAGGATCATAATGGTGTAAACAGTTAGGCGTAAATTGCGTTAATTTATGAATTAGGGTTTGGCAGATTTTAGGGCTATGTTCAACTGATGATATCTCCATGATGGTAACGTGTTTTGA
>BQNB010062985.1:0-35866 GCA_026074375.1 Tanacetum coccineum
GGGAGTGAAAAGTTCACAAGTTATAAGTATAAGAGCTTAATCATTTGGACTTATATTGACAATGATCTTGTTTAATAGCTTTGTTTAGTCTAGTGAAAAGTCAAGGATGACGAATTTTCCTCTTTTGTGCTCTATTAATCGGGAGTAGCCTATTTCGATGAGCCTAAAAGTTGCAAAAGTTGCAATGATTGCCATTAATGTGTTTCCATGTGATTAAAAAAGCGAAAGTTGTTTAAAAGGTGATTCATAAAAGGTGAAAACAAGGGCATTTTGGAAACTTGTTAGTTTACAAAGTGTAAACTTGATAACATTGCGTGAGGACACGGCAATCCTTTAGTTTGGGGAATTTTGATATTTGCTTAATTATATATTAAATTTACCCGGGATTTTGCCAAATAAAAGCCAATAAAATGCCAAAAGAATAGAAAATGTGTGCTTTTGTGTCTAATGTGCAGGAAAGGTTTGAAAAGACAAAAAGAGTCAAAACCAGTCAAAAAAACCGACAAGGAACGAAAGAGACAAGAAAAAGAGTGAAGAAACAGCCAAAGATCAAAGCCGGATCAGCCCGACACAGCAAGAAAGGCAGTCAAAGGATAAAATTGAAAAGTCAAGGACTAAAAGTGACAAGCTTTCAAAGTTTAAAGGCCTACTTGGAGTTATAAAGATCAAAGGGCTAAAAGTGCATAAGTGAAAAATTGTTTGTTAAGAGAAGAAAGAAAGAATGGAAACACAAGGACTGAATGTGTCAATTTGAAACTTGTGTTATAACTACATTTGGGCGGGGTGAAAGACAGGGACCAAGAGTGCATATACCTCAAACCTTCAAACACACAGGCGCGCTTTAAACCCCTAACAACCTTTCCAACCGAATTTCCCGCCAAGAATCCCTACAAACCCAATCCCTGAAAAATCCACCCCCGCTCCCTTTCTCTTCTCTACCTTGTTCATAAAACCACCTCCACCTCACCCAGCACACGTGTCAACACCTAATTGGTGCGAACACCTCATCAATCCTCATCAAACGGCTATAATTGGACTTGAATTGATCAACGGTTGAGATTGAATGGAAGTTTCAAGAAACTCTCCCTTCTCTTCTTCATTCTTCTATAAATAGCAGCTCTAGGTCTCCTATTTCAGTTGTTGTCTTTGTTTTTAATTCTCAGTTTTGTATTTTCCTTCAATAATAAGCATTTTTCTTTTAAGCTTTTAAATTCAGTTTTGATCACTTGTACTTTCCTCATTTCAGTTTGTACATCTTCATTTGAGTATTAATAATTCAGTTTTTAACTTTCCTTGAGCTTTGATTTCAATTTTAAGCCATTTTCATTCATTAAGCTCTCAATAAGCTCATGTGAGCTTATTCCTTTTCATAAGCTCAAAGTCATCAGTCAAATTTAGTTCATAATCATTCCTTTACTCTTTTAATTCCATTTGTTGTCAAAGCATGATCACTTGAGGCTATTGATTTCATTTTGGAAGTACAAGAGCAAATAAGCTAAAATCTAGCTTATTGAGGTTTAGAGGCTAAGGAGCCATTTAGGTTTGTGTTCTTAAGCCACTCACTCAGATAGAGTGGCTTGTGTCTGAGACTAATTCAAATGTTGTAATTTTCCTATTTGAATTTTTAGCTTAAATTTAGCGTAATTCTTTGCTTATTGCTTCTTGTTTTTTAATGTGTCTTAAACTTGTTCATTTTAGCTTAGTTAGCTAGATATCGCTATATGCTTTAAGTTTTTGTAGTTTAAATCCATTTAGAAATCAAGTTTCTTGTTCTGTAATAAATAGTTAGTCAAAAAACTATAAGAGTAACTAGCTTATTTTGGTTAATAAGCTCTAGGTTAAAATGTTCAAATAGCTTAACTTGGTATTTCTAGTTCACAAGTTGAGTAACGCTAAAAAGTTTTTTCGCTGAGTTAGTGGGGGGCTTTTTAAAAACAGTTTTAAGCTCTCTGAGTTTTGACAGAATTTCATAAAGGAGTGTTTGGATTAGGCTAAATTTGACTCTTTAAGTCAAAATTACCTTGTCAAAGTTATTCATTTAGTCATGTTAGGATAGTGTATCAAGTTTTTAAGTCGTATTTTAAGAGTTACTTTGTTGAACTACAAATTTTAGAGCTTAAATGCTTTGCCTAGCCAGGGCAATTCTCAGTATTGGGTTAAGTTCTAGTGTTTAGAGATTCAAGGCATTTTAAGAGTATAAACCTAGTTAATTCAGTTTTACACATATGAGTTGAGTTAGTAAAAAAGTTGTTAAGGTTTCATTTTAGCCTGCAATAAATCCCTAAGTCAAATGTACCAGCATCAACAGCCAATGCTGTTGTTGTTTGTGTTCAGTATCAATTAAAAACTAGCACTTTCTCATTTCATTTTTCTTGTTAAATTTGTTAAAGCTTAGTTAATCTTTGTTTAGAATCCTTTAGTATACATCCTGAGCTACACATAGCTGCTTTTAGTTTCAAATTTCATCTAGAAATAAGCATAGAATAAGCCAAAATCTAAAAGGTTAGGGAAACTTAAGTTTCTGTAACAGGAATCTAAATGCTTATTTTGTAGCTTATTGAGTTGTTAAAAGTAGAAGTCGCTTTTATTAAAGTTGTAGAGATTAAGCTAGTTAATAAGTTTGTAGTTTCGGTTTGTAATTCTCAATTTTTAAAAGCCAAAATTAAGCTACGAATCGCGGGGTTCTGTTAGTACTTTCTCATAGTTTAGGGCTTATACATTTTCACTATAGTGTAAAATTCCCTTAAGTTTGCCGCCCTTCCTTTTTCTTTCCTTTATTGGCAATTTTCTACCCTGTTTTTTGGTAAAGGATAATAAGAATTAATATTTTCGTTATTAGTTTTATTAAAATTAGGGTTTATAGTTTTAATCAATAAAATTAGTGTACAATTAGTTCATAAAAATTAGGGCTTTTGTTTCCATTAATTTTCTGCAACATTTTAGCATCTTAAAACCATTTTTCTATATTTTTCCAGTTAAATTTGTATTTTCTAGGAATTAAAATAGATTTAAGTGAATTACTTTTTCTTAGAAAAATCATAAAAAATAGAAAAATAGTTTGATATTAAATCTTTTTGCATTATTTTCATTTTTAAATCTATACTTTTGAAATAAAAGTAAAATTTTAGTGATAATTTTTAGAAAAAGTTTATTTTTGTTAATTCATTAAACTTTAGAAATTCATAAAAAATTCAAAAATAGATAAAAAATTCTAATTCTTTTTCCTAAAATTTTCATTTTAAATTTGTGATTTTTAGGTATAAAATTTGTCAAAAGTTGTGCTTTAGATTTTAAATTCCAGTTTTAGCTCGCATTATTACGTTTTGTGCATTTAAATTTCGTGCTATTTCATTGTTTTTAGTTTGTGCTATTATATTTTGTAGTGTAATCAACAATTCAAAAAAATCTTTTATCATTCTTAGCTCGAATCCGAATATTCCAAATTCTCAATTCACGATTTCGTTGGGACACGACCCGAGGAAAAGTACTTCCCGGATAAAAAATATACAAATTGTGTTTTCTTTAGTGAGATTTCTACCTTGTATTTCTCTTGATTGAGAAGTATTTTGGTTAGAAATTCTTACGAGATTAATACTATATACGTATATTAAATTTGTTTGTTCTACACGAACCAGCCATTTAGAAATTCCGTTTTAACTTCCATCTGGTAGATTGTAAAGGACTTATGTGCAGCATAGGCAATGAAAATCCAAACTGCTTCCAAACGAGCAACTGGAGCAAATGATTCTTCGAAATCAGTACCCTCTTCCTGAGCATAGCCTTTAGCTACAAGTATTTCTTTGTTGCGAATAACAGACTGAACTTCATCCCTCTCTTTTTTTTGTTCTTACATAACCACTTTAGCTTTATCATTGTCTTGCCAAATGGTTTGTCGACGAGTTCCCAGACTTGTGGTCTGTCGAACTAATGAAGTACATCCTGCATTGCTTCGATCCATGCAGAATCAGCCATTGCCTCCTTACTGTTCTTTGGTTCTTCTGTACTCACTGTGAGCGCGAACATACACATTTCAGGATCTGTGGCAAGCTGTTGTCTTGTTTGCACTGGATTTGTAGGATTGTCAATAACTTGTTCTAATGGATGATCTTTTGTCCATTGGTATTCATGACTCTGTTGGTTGAAATGAATGCATATTTTCATTATCAATATTGCATGAGGAAGACTCAGCAATGTCTTGTACCGGTGTACAGAAAGGATTGATAAATTCATCTTGTCAAAACGATGCATTCGCTGCTTGATCATTGTTGTTTTCTTCAGCATGAACATTTATTGGAGAGAAATATTCTTCAAAGAAATGATTGAATAGAAATTCGATCTCCTTTTGTGACGAATCTGTTTTGTCTGCTAGAGAAACAACATTTTTCCTTGGGGGCACGGGGCCAGAGATGTCATAATCTGACGCCTTTTGTTTATTTGAAACGAGGTCTGAGGAGATATTGTCAACAGACGTCTCTTGTCGATTGGGTGTGAGGTCTGAACTAATTTGATCAGATGTCATTTCATGAAGCACGGGTCCTGAACTGCTATGATTAGGAGCCATGAATTGAGGCACGGGTCCTGAACAAAATTGATCAGAAACCATAAACTATCTTTGAGATAGTAGATCTCAACCATACCGTTTCACACCGAATGGAGTTGGATTTTCATTTGTGTCAAAGTAGCTCCAAATGGCATGTTCTTGTAGTTGACTTTATGTTGAAATTGGACGAGAAGGATCGCCAATAACATTCTTTAATGAGTGATTCTTTGTCAACTTAGTGATAGTATTAAACAGTTGAATAAGATGATGCAAATTTAATGGAATGACCCCTTGTCAATTAGTTTCTTCAAAACTAGAGTTTGAAGAAATATTATGAAGGAGGGGTGCATTATTAAATTATGCATTTTGATGTCCATGAATTTATTCTTCAACACCTTGATGAGTGACTTGAGATTGAATTTCCTGATTTGTTGGTGAAGTACTAGTAGATTGTTCATCTTGATCAATGGTAGTTGATGAAGGTGAACCAACTGGATCAACAGCTCTTGAAGCAACAATAGCTACCGGATCTGGGGAAACAGTTCGTGGTAGAAGATTATAGTACTCATTAAACAATGGTTACAACAGGATCTCATAGTCTTTCTTGGATGGTGGAACATATGGTGTTGGAGAAACTGAGTTTTGCATGAGTCCTGAACTGATGTATCCAGGAGTCATCAAAGAAGGCGCAGGTCCTGAACTGATTTGCACAGGAGCCGTGACTTGACCATTTCAAGAACTGAACTGCTCTGCTGTAGTGCGGATGTTGGTGGTGAAAGTTGTAATGAATGATTCTTGACAGGGAGGAGATACTGGTTTAGGAGATGAGAGATCGATGACTGAAGTATCAGTAAAGGAACAGATGAAGAAACTTGTTGGATAGGAACAGTGACCATGGATTCAACTTCGGTTTCCATAGTAGTTTTTCCTGGTTCATCTTTTACTTATATATTTCTTCAGGATCAGGCTTAGTTTCCTCATTATCATCCCCAGCATTATCATCTCTGTCAAAATGTTCACTGTCCACATCTGCTTCCCACTCAAGAATTAGCATTTCCTCATCAGGAACCCCTGGCTTGGATCCAGTTCCTTCACTTGAGGCTCTAGAGACGATTGTGGACTCATCAGGAACCCCTAGTATGTTACCAGTTCCTTCATTTGAGCCTCCAGTTCCAGGCTGTCTCTTGCTCATTTTCTTGCTTTCCTTGAGAGCTTTCATTATGTCAGCAGCCTCTTGTTTAGCAGGAGTAAGAGTTTGAATACCCTTGAGCTTCTTAGACGAATCAGAAGACCTCTTCTTTGACAAAATAAAGGAATCTCTGAAAGCAAAACAGTTTGTAGCTTCCGTGTTGATTGGTGGAGGTGTGACCAGTGAAGAAGGTTTAGGAGATGAGAAATCAGTGATGGGAGCGATCACTAGAGGGGTTGACGTGACGGTTTGATGACTTGTATCAGGTATCTACAACTTTATATTTCTCCAGATCATCTTCGGTTGGTTTGTCATAAAGAAATTGATCCCCAAAGTTTTTAGTGTCTTCGAGACTTTTCATGGAAGACATAGAACCAGAATGACTTTCTGGATTATCTTCGATGACATGTTCGTCTGTTATGAGCTTCAGGTTTTCATGAACCTTTGGGTAGGCTGTAGCGAGGAATTCATCATCCATGTTCTCCTGGATTGGCCCAGCAAGAGACACATGAACTTTTCCAGAGTCTGATCCAGTCTGGTCTTCTTGCTTGGGCCCAGGGTCTGGTCCAGCCAGAGCTTCATGTGCTTTTTCAGTGTCTAATCCAGCCTGGCCTTGCGTACTAACATGTATGCTTACTTCTGATGTTACTCTAGACGAATCTACTTCACTTTGATCTTTGTCACCTTTAGGAGCAGCGGCTTCTGTTTCACTTTATGTTCGTTCTGAATCAGATGTTGATGAAGATTCATGGATCACTTTCTCTGATGTATCATCTTCAGGTTGAGAAGAGGGTCCAGTTGTTGAATCATGAGGAGTTTGATCACGCCTAACAAGGATAAACTGATCAGTAGTTCTTTTCTTCTTTGACAGATCGATCAGGGAATGAGCTACTTGTTCTTCAGTTACCACGGCCTTTCCCTTGCCTACTACTTCATGCAGTTTGGAAGTTGTTTCTGATACTGGGTCCCTGATCGTTACTCCTCCAACAGGAGCCCGACCTTGTGGCAGAAAGGCTGGATCCAAGCTAAGCTTAATGGCTCGTTCCATGTCAGCATCATCACCTTCTCCTTCTCCCTTTTCTTGATGAGCTTCCAAACTCATCTTCTTAGCCAGTTCGAGATCAGGATCATCATCTTCTTCTTGAGGAATAGATTCTTGTTGAGCTTCATCATCTTCGTCAACAAGTTGGAAAGTAGGCTTTCCCTTTCTAACTTTCTGTGGAAGCTTACGCTTGGAAGGTTTCTTTGTCGGAGGAGGAGCTGGCTTGGATTGTTTGACTGGTGTGGTGGTTGTGGGCTTTTTGGGTGTAGCACGCTTTGTTGCAGGTTGCACGCTTGCACTTTCTTGAGGGGTTTTCTTTGTATTCTCAGCAACCATTTCCAGATACTTGGGATAATACGAGGATTGTTGAATGGCTTCAGTTATCAGGGGATCGGGAATTGCCATTCCAAACACTTCAACTGACTCACCTTTAGGGACAAACTTGAGATTTCCTAATATACTCACCTTTAGGTAGGGCAAAAATTGAGATTTCCTAATATATAATCATACTCCAGTATATGAACACAAATCAGGACTCAGGTGGATGTTGTTATTGCTTGCCAGTTGCCAAGTAGTAGATTATCACCTTGGAAAAAACCCAGTCCCATAATGGATGAGAGAGGAGATTACATTCTTCTTATGGTTCTTCAGACTGCTGTGTGGCTTGCTTTGTGTGAGAAAAATGTCTGGATCCCTTGAGAAACTCTTCCCATAACAGCTCTGCATGATCAACATTAAGTTTGAGTAACGATTCCCTACAGCATTTGCAGAACTGGGTGTCTGGGTTGTCACATGGGACACTATGCCCAGCCAAAAGTTTTCCTGTCGCAACACTGGTTGATTAAGGATAGAATTGCCACTGCCATGGTAGGTAACACATAAATCACATCCTTATGTTGCAGAGCAATTTCTCAGTTCAGGATACCCCAGCTCATTAACAAAATCAATGACAGTGTTACCAGACGGAGGTAACTCAAATGGATGAGCTGGGATGAACAGGATAAATTGGGCTACACGAATGCCTTTCTAGAGATCAGCACTTAATTGAACCTTGTCACAAACAACTTGACAACTATAAACCCCCGTCTTCTCGTTATATTTCATAGTGTTCCAGAACTGTTGCAGGTAGATAGCAGGAATATTTGCTGAGGCAGTGAATGCTTGGTAGAAGTTGGTATTACTCAGGATGTCCACTGATATCTGAAAGATGGGGTTCTTTTGAATCTTTTGTGCATTGAAAAGTAGGTTGCTTTTCCCGATTGTTAACCACTGAGAGCGAGGTACAATCTGCTCATCTGTTCTTGTAGGAGGTTAGAGGCGGGAACATTTGTCTGCCATCGTATTCTGCAAAAGAGCATTTAACAAAGAAACAACCATTGCAGAGAACGAAGTAGCAGAGCGATCTCGTTAGCATTTGATCAAAAAAGGCATGTAACTACGCGAAATTACTTAAAATAGTTGTAACTACTAGGTTTGATTAAAATCTACTAATTAACCAACAGGATCAATTACTTATTAACTAAGCCCGGATGGGGTTTTAGAAAAGCAACTGGGTCATTCGAAGGGGCCTTGATAGATTATTGGGCACAATGGGCCAAAATATGAAACTTAGCCCAAACCGCTGCCAGGCAGAATGCCAACTCGCCGTTAGGAGAATTGAGCAAACCGCCGCGAAAAGGAGCGGGTTGAATATTTTAATGAATAAAAATATTCGACCAAACCGCCGAGAGACGGCGGTTTACCTGTTGGATTAAAATAATAGAAAAATATGGCAAACTAAACTTCGCTGTTTCCTGAGACAACTTAATTGCGTTAGACAAGGATAACCCACCATAAAGGCAACCCCTGTTGAGTAGACAACACCGCTGTTAGGCAACCCGCTATAGGCAAACTACCGCCAGTTATCACCCGCTGTTTAGTTAACCCGCCGTTTAGGCAACTCGCTGTTGTCAACCCGCTGGTTTGTCAACCCACTGTTTAGGCAACTCGTTGTTGTCAACCTGCCGTTAGGCAACTCGCTATGTAAGATCATAAACCCGCCATTATAATGCAACCCGCTGTTGGCCAAATCAATCGCTATGAATCAACCCGCCGTATATCCAGACGGTTAGTAATTTATTAATAAATAATAGAAATAACCAACTCGCCGTTAAGAAATACACGCAACTCGCCATTCGTTGGCCGGTTTCTAAGATTCAAACCCCGCACCTCCTGTTTACAATACAATCACAATCCTAAGGCATTCCTAGGCTATAAGATAACTACATTGCTACCATTCTTTTACATCACCAGAGCACACACATATATCTACTTTTTAAACTACAACCCGCCGTTAAGAATCAAAGGCAACTCATTCACTAATGTTTGAGATAGAAAATCACACATCAAAACTCATTAATATGTACCTTATGAACATTTCCCAGCAACTAGATCACACCATACAACACTACATTGGTGTATTCATCTTAAAACGCCCCTAGATCTATTTTTCTATGCTTTTTAATGTGTTTTCATTCGATTCTCTTGATATAACTACAATAAATACATGATATAGAATAAGGGTTCATGTTACCTTGCAAGAAAACACTGAAAAATGGGCGATTTGATGCTATCAGTTCTTGCGGCAGAGTTAGACGAGTGTGTGTGTGTGTGTGTGTTTTGTCTTTGACTATTTTTTAAAGGATTTGACCAAATGGCAACTCGCCGCCCCTTTTATACTTCTAAGTTAGAAACTTGGCAGATTTAGTCCCTTAGGTTTCCATCTTCTTTTAATTTTTTAATATTATCTAAGGTTTCTAAGATTGGCAATTGGACCAACTTAGTCCTATTGGTTAGTAAGGCTAGGAACAACGAGCAAATGATTTTTTAAACCCATAAGCAATTACAACTTAGTTAATTTGGACCTTTGAGTAAAAATAAATTAGCTCCAACCCTGCCAAATATTAACCCATTAGAATACAACAAACATCTTATAATTACACTTTCATCGCATCCAACAGTCTTTTAGAATCCCTTAGATTTTTTCACATTCACTCTCCCCCTCAAACAACGACCCGGTTTCTTTTGAAAGAGCTGTAGTCGTTGATTGAGATGAAAAGATCAGGTGAACAGCTCCACCATCACCATTTGCCATTATTACTATACCTCCCTAAAGCCTGGAAATAAAAGGTAATCATGCCCAGACATTAAACCGGGTTGTAATTTGAAGTAATTGCAAGCCTTTTAGTAATTCCAAATGACTTAAAATATTTCATAAGTATTTTATTAGACGTATTTATTAAATAATTTTAAAAAGTATTATACTATGTACAAAGGATACACGAAGGCATTTGGTTTACTCATCCTCTCCTTCTTGAAGACGTTTGAGAGTTTCCAGTTCAGGAGGGTCCAAACTCTTCATGCCTAGGGCGTGGAAGAAAAATTTGAACCATTCTCTTGGTAAATATATGCTCTTGGTGAGGATGTCTAGCAAGTTGATAATATCATTTTCCCACTCAGTAGAGTTCAACCACTCTATTTTCCACTTGCTCTCGGATGAAATGGTGTCGTATGTCAATGTGTTTAGAGTCGAGAGTGCTGGACGTTGTTACAGCACAGAGCAATAGCACTTTTGTTATCACAGTACAGAGGAATTTATTGAAGTCACATCCAGAAGTCTTTGAGCTGTGATCGCATCCCAAAGGATTTGAGCCAACATCCAACATGGCGATGTATCAGCCTCTGTAAGTTGATATTGCCGTGCTTCGTTGCTTCTTTGATGACACAGCTAACCCAATCTATCTCCAAGAACAAGCACTTCCCGACGTAATTCTTCTTGAATCTGACAAGCCCGCATGATCCGCCCGCGATCTGGATAAGCTGTTAGTAGACATGAGCGTTGATCTTCGGATACCAAAGACCCACGTTAATAGGTTCCTTTCTAGTACCGAAAGACAACGTTTGATAGGCTTCAAGTGCTTTTTGGTAGGCTTAGCCTGATAACTAGCACACGATGTAAACACGAATACAAGGTCGGGTCTACTGGCTAGTAAAGTACATTAGTGGAGGCCAACCTTCCTCTTAAAATCGAAGTTTGGTCAACTGAATCCCATGAGATCCTCTGTCCAGTTCAATCGATCCACCATTGGTGTATCGACAGTGGGTCAGAGAGATCCATTCAAATTTCTTTAAGGTATTCGAGAGCATAATTTCGCTTGTTAATAAAGATGACCTCCGGGACTTTGAGAAACTTGTAGTCCTAAGAAAAACGACATTTATCCCATCATCGACATCTAAAATTGTGGAGGGCTCATCTCTTTTGAAAATATGATACAAACGCATTATGATCTGTTGAGTGCAAACAAAGATGTCATCTATTCTACGTATAATTAAGACCAGTATAATATTTTGGCCTGATATTCGTTATGAATAGTGTTGGATCCCACGTACCTGCAGAAATTGTTGCCCAAAGGGAACTTTGAGAAGTGTTCATACCATGCCCATGGTGCTTGCATTAGCCTATAAAGAGCTGTTTTCAGACGATAGACTTGTGAGTAGGATTTTCCTGGTCTTCAAATCCTTCAGTTGTACTGACAAAGACTTCTCTAGAAGATCACCATTCAGATGAAAAGGGCAGTTTATGACATCCAATCTCTGGTAATGATCATGTTTTCGTTGCCGATAGGCAATTGAATATTCTGATGAGCCTCTATTCCGTGCAACTGGACAAACTATTCTTCAAAATCAATACTCTTCCTCCTACATATCCCTTTTGCAACTAAACCGATAAGAATAGCATTATTTTTCAGTACAAAGGAAGAGACACCATATTCAAGGGAGGTAGGGGGGGATCGGATGGGGGGGGGGGGGGTACGTGTGTTCGAGAGTGAGAGATGCTGGGTTGGGGGGGTTTGGGAGAGGGGTGGTGAGTTTGGAGGGGTGCGGTCATACACTATGGTATGAGGCAGAATACATCTTAGGCTTGTGTGGCAGTGTTGGTTAGGAGGGGGATTAATGGATTGTTTACACTATAAGAACTGACGAGTATGCGAGTTCGCGAGAGACAGACCTTGAAGTATGGACACTATACACAAATACCGGGCGAGGATCTAAAGCACACACCTCACACTATGGCACGTTGACGTGCGGATATACCTACGGCGCCATTCAAGGCAGTACTAAATAACTCGGGATTCGCGGGGAGCTGCAGGTCAAGAGGAGGTGAGAAGCAACATGGGTGAGCTTGATATCTATCTTGACAGGGTCGTTGGCGGGCGTCATTGGGCTCTATGAATGACGTCCTGGTCGAGCCGGTTCACTGGCCTCAGCCAGATGGTTGGTGCGGTGTTTGTCATATTATAGTAGCGTAGGCGCAGGGGGGGGGGGGGGGGGTGCATCAGTGGAAGAGCATGCACTTCACACATAAGTCTCATTGCGGATGCTAACTTTTTCTCGTCGAACTAGTAGAACAAGGACGAGACAGACCAGATGGGTGCCGGAAGAGACAAGTTAACCGTATCATCCAGCATGCCATAGGTGTGGGGAAGTTGCATATACTCTGCATGCACTTGCGTGTGCGTGACATTCGAGGGGAGATCGGTCAAAGGATATAGTTACAAAGTCTCGAGAGTAGATGAATCGATGGTAGTGTATGAGATAGACGCTGTATCGGAATCAGCCTAACTATTCGAGCACTTCGTGATGAGACTTGTGGGGTTCTGACGACGGAGGTGGCATTTACAGTTGTATGCACTGATAAGACTATGGGGGCTGGGTTCTGTGAGAGGATTGGCGATTAGAGGCACTACGTTAGGGAGATACATGTGGAGTGGGTAAGGCTGTCTAGGGAGGTGTATAGGGGAAGTGGTCGGGTGTGAGGGGGGGTGGGGGGTGCTTTCGCAGTGGGCAGATTTAGGGTTCAGTGGAGTCAGACGCATTAGACATAGAGTTGTATGTTGTTGTGATTAAATGTACAGGTGGGTACAGAACTGAACTGTGTGCGATGGTTTCACTGACCTTTTAGCAGGGAGCTATTGTATTGGTGGTGAGGGTTATGGAGGGGTGGCATATTTGTGACATATTAATTGAAGAGTTTGCATGGTTATTCGGGTAGGGATTCTTATTGTTGCTGATTGCTAAGGATACTGAGATTTGGTTGGATGGTGGGAGATTGGTGATTGTGAGAGGTGGACTAATATGGGGACAGTCTGTAGGGATGGGGAGCGGGGACAGAGATGGATGGAGGGCGCGGACATATAGGAAGTGTGGATAGATGACTTAATATGATAATGCAGTGGGGTTAGTAAGAGTTTGCATCGGTAACTAACAGTCTCTGGTACGATGATTATCATACAGAGGGGTGGCACGGGGTTAGCGAGCGTGGTGTAGAAGAGGTTGAGGGGGAGCGTCTGGGGCAGGTGTATGATGGGAAGGTGGGGGGGGAGGTGTGAGTAGAGAGTTGTCATGTTCGATTCTAAATTGGGGTGAGTATTGTTTATGGAAGTGTGTCTAAGGGGGTTTACATGGTAATTTAGATGGGTTGTTGGGGGGGAGAAAGTTGTATAGTGACACATGGGTACGAGCGCGGGGATGTAGGTTGGACAATAAGGAGTGTGAAAGGAGTGATAGTATAGGAGTTGTTTATGCTTTAAGTAAGTGGTTGTTAGTAAGGGGGACACAAGTGGTTATCATTAGTGGCGTTGGGAGAGTGTCAGTGTGTGTTGGTTGAATGGGTAGTGGGAGGGACGCACGGTCGTGAAATTTTGTATCAAGTCAACATAGGGCGAGATATAGTTATTAGGTCACACATTGGACAGGAGTGAGTGGAGCGTGGATTGGGTAGAGATATGGGTCTGGTTGGGGGGGAGGGGGGGGGGAGGGGGGAGGGGGGGGGGAGGTAAAATGAGAGGGATTTCGCTTCATTTGTAATAGCACAGAGCACTAAAGACTCGAAGAATGGAAGATCAGCTTCTTATCAGGCCAAGCCATAGGGGTTTTGTTTAGACAGTATGAATAGTGAATCGGTTCTGGGTGTAACAAGACAGTGTCTAACAGCTACTGCCCAATAGAAACTGGGAGCTTTTCGAGAATACATATTGTACATGCTGGTCTATTCCACCCAGTGTACGATTACTCTTGTCAACAACGCCGTTTTTTGAGGAGTCTCGAACAGACTTTTGATAAAATATGCAACACCTTCATAGAATTCAGACATACACTTGGATTTGACGAATTCCGTTCATAGTTTATCTGTGTGAATGAATCTACTGTTTGTTGAGGCCAACCTGTATTTGCTTAATAAAGGTTGTGACAAACTCAGAGTTTCATCCTTTGACTCAAGAACTTTACCCATGTGAATCTGGAATAGTCATCCACGATCTAAATGTATTTCTTTCCCTTTAATACTCTGGACTCTTAATGACACCACATAAAGTTTTTTAATAAAAAAAAAAAAAAAAAAAAATCCATGTAAGGGTATGAATAACTTCTATATTTGTATTTTAGATTTTGGCCGGTGGAAACTTCTGCATATTATTCCAAGTATGACAGGCCTGAGCAAATGATCCTTTTTCAAACATTTTCTAGGTAGACCTCTAACCAGATCTTTCGAGATCAAGATCATTTATCGTGCGAAGTTTAAATAGTTATAAACGACGAATGCACAACCATACTTAGACTTGGAAGCTTTGGACAGCAAGCATATCGGAGAAGACTTCATCATTTCATCCATGGATATCGTGTACAAATTGGTGCTATGACTGCCTTTAAGTATGTCTGTACCATTAATATCACGAACAAAATAAGTATGCTTTCTGAAGGCCACTTCAAGATCAGAATCACAAAATTTCCCTACAGAGAATAGATTGTGTCCAAGTCCCTCCACGTAGTATACACTTGAATCACACAGTCACACAAACAATATCACCAAAACCCATGATAGCTCCTTACGAGATCATTCCCGAATCTGACTGACCCGATGAATTTTTCCACAAAATTCATGAGCTTTGAACGATTCCCCGTCATATGTTTTGAACAACCTGAGTCTAGATACCAAAGCATGACCTGTATGACCTGCATTTGAAAACAGTCAAGTTTGGAGAGTTTGGAATTTCGGTTCCCCAATTTTTGTTGGGGTCCTGTTGGTTAGCAATATAGAGTAGATACATTTCATAGAAGCTTATTAAATGGCACATTTCGCCTAAGGCAATTTCTTTCCCGAGGGTCCCATTGAAACCACATCAAGTTTCTATGGTGATTTCGTTCTGTGGTCTCCATTGATAACCAAATATCTGCAAATAGTTTCCCGTAGCTTTCCAAACCTCCCACCCTCGCCGGGCCACCTAGGTCTTGTACAAACAGTTATCAGACAGTTTGCCTTTTTGTTTCCAGATCTGCTTGGTCTTGTTAAACTGTTATCGACAGTTGCCTTTTGGTTTCCAGATCAGCTTCTCTTTATTCAAGACATTTTTCTAAGGGTGGGGTAATCATTCACCAGACTTCAAGATATTAACAACACACATTCCATGACTTGCAGAGTTTACACGTTTGTTACAAGTTTTGCACATAGATTCAGAATTCGAATTAATTACAACATGCTTAGAGCTAATGCTAGAATCAACCCGATTCATCTTTTGACATCAAACTGACTAATTGTCCTAAGGCGTACTTCTACTTCCTTCTGATTACTCCTTCTAAGCCAGACAGGATCCTATTTTTCTTTGTATTGCTTCTAGGGCTTTGAGATCCGCTTGCTTCATGAATCGTTTACTCCTGTAGAGGGAATCACAGGGATATTAGTCTGTTGAACTCTCTGGTGCACTTTGTGTTTCTGTGTGTTGCTAGATGAAGTTCCTGGTTTATCACTAAACATAACTTGCTTTTTCCTAGTAACAGGGGTAGAGGGAGCCTTGTTATCTCTTTCATTGAAACTTTTTGGGCAAGTGCCAATCACATATTCTAACAATTCCTGAGATAACTTAGTGTATTGGCAAGCATAGTTAAGTGAATTATCCAGTGGTTTAACTACTCTAGCTTCCTCTACAATCTCCCTAACCATTTCTACACTCTCCTTAAGATGGCTGATATAGTTTAAATGAGCACTCCTATTGTTCTTAAGGGGATGAGGGATGGGTTTAACGTCAATGGCATACATGCCAGGAGCAAGAACTTTTGGTTTGACATAGTCACTAGTGAAACAAGGCTCTTTACTTCGCAATTGAGCTTTTAGACTCTCAATTTCATTTAACATCGTAGATGTCTTTTCACTTGTGTGAGCACGCGTAATCTTAATTGAGTCATACAATTCCTTGTAATGTTGTTTGACCTTTTCTAGTTCTATTCTAACGCAATCATTTTGTTCAATGAGAGCAGTGACATCTTTAGCATTATAAGGCTCACAACTTCTGTCATTCACATTAGCGACTAGAACTTTCAAGTTTCTAATCACGTTGTCCTTTTCTTGAATCTGATGTTCCAGATTCTTGATCTTAAAGAATGAGTTAAAATCAGGAGCTTCCTGTGATGCTTGTGAATTTTTATTATCAAAACTTTCGTGAAGATGTTGATACTTTAATTGCAAATTTAGGTATTCCCTTTCAAGTTTTGAAATAAGTTTTGACTCATCATGAACTTTAGACATGTCAGCTTCAAGATCTAGACAACGTGATTTTTCCACATCATACAGCAGTTGAGTCGACAAACAATTAACAATCAAATTCTCATTTTCAATGAGAAGGTTTTTCTTTTCAATTTCAGCACATTGCTTGTCTACAGTATTCTTGTCCACTTCGTTATTCATTTGATCAAAAATTTCTTTCATTTCTTTAACTTCTTTAAAGAGGGCTGTTTGAACTCCACAATGTGTCTTTAATAGTTTTGAAAATGGAATAACTTCACTGAGGTAACATCTTTCGTTTGTCAAAACCTCTTTCCCCCTCATAATACCTGTTGGGTGATTCTAGTTAGTGCAAGTTTTGTCAAATACAGTAAAAAGTTGTGTGAGTACATAAAATTAATCTTCACTTGACTTTTTGTTGGAAGAATTCTGGGGACAAGCTTGACAGGAGTATTGGGTGGATACACTGTCAATGCTGAAATTGGTTTTGGAGCTAAGGTCTCAGCCTTTTTTCTGTTGTTGTCATCTATGGACCAAAATATCTGTTCTGGGGTCAGATTCTTTGGGACAAAGTAGCAAGAAAGTTCTCTTTTAAGTAATCAGGGGGGGGCAATCCTAACTTTTTTTTCACACATAGAGGGCTTTGCATTTTCAACAGCATTCTATTCCTAGTTATCTCAGCTAACTCACGCGTATCCTCTGAGTCATGTATGACAGTGGGTGTATGATTGTATGAACATGTACATGACCATATACAAAGCAAGAACTAGAGCTGCTTGCACGAGCCGAGACATAGCAGATTTTTGTAGCCTATTGCTACCTTGTGCTTTTCATCATAAAATGATTTTGGTTTACACAACATGTGAACTATTTGAACAGACTGATCCTGTTTGTATAATCTATCTTCAATCTTATCTTTTAGCTTCTTTAAGTCCAAAAACTCTTCAAGGAATTTGTCTTCTTTTTGTTTAAAATCCTTTTTCAAAAGTGTTACTTCTTCTGTCTTTGACTTATAATGGTCAACGGTAGAACTAAGTAGTATTTGTGCTGAATGAAGTTCTGATTTTAAAGAAGTTTCCTTTCTGTTTCGGTCCGAGATGATTATTCTCATTTGTTCATCAATTTTTCGTTCTCTATCAGTTAATTCAAACTTTGCCCGTTTTTCATATTCCCCGACCAGTTCCTTATATCTCGCAAGTTCAGAGGTCACTGAGTCATTCACTACCATGTCTGGCTTATTTGCTAATCTACTTTGTACACCCTGTTCATGCATTTCATCGAGAATAGACATTAGTGCATCATTTCATACAGAAGATACATTACATTGTACAACATGTTCTTTGTTGTCTTCCACATACTGATCATACGGAATAATATTACTATCACTCGTATAGTCAGTATCAGAGTCAACAACGTAGTTGTATTTTGTGGTTTACATCGTTTTGGCATCACGTGAACTTCATCGCTACTCATGTCCTATGATCACAAGGTATCATGATCTTGTACCTCAAATGGATTATTCGAGTCATATGATGGCCCGACTTCATCGTAGATTGGATCTTTAGATGTGAGATTTGCCATGAACATGGTCTGTGAAGTGGGACCTTCATCAACATCAGAGTCGAATGCATCACATTCATCAGCTTCAAAGACATGGTCCACATTGAGTGCCAAATCATTCTCGGGTGAATCATCCACATCATCATCAACGTTGGTAACCTGTTCCCCTGCAAGAAACAATGACTGTTCTTCATCCAGTACTGCTCCACTCTCCTGGGCTTGCATTAGTAGCATCTTGTCCTTGAAGTAGTCTCATCTTGAAGTCTGCTTGGCCTTTGGACATTCCACGTGCTATGTGCCCAGACGTTACAGTTGTAAGCACTTGATTGGTTTTTGCTTGACCAGGATTAATCCTGCCTCTCTCTGTTATGAGCACCTACATTTCCCGCTACACAATTTCCTCTTGGCATTGTTTCTCTGAAATGTCTTCCTTAGATTAGTTGCATTGATCCTTCCACGGACATCATGAACACAACTTTCCCGTCTTTGAATCATAGCATTGTTCATTGCATTAGATAAGCTCTAAGTTGATTTTAGTTTGAGGAAGATGTGATTTATGATAGAGTGAGGAGGCAAGTGTGGTTGGATAAACTTCAATCAAGTTTTCTTTGAAGAACTTCCTGAGTCCAGTTGAAAGTGTCACATGAGATGGTTCTTTTGAGGATTGAGGAGACTTGGATGATTGTGTTGGATACTGCTGAACTGAGCTCCGACACTATGCCAAAATCTTTATTTGTTAGAATGACTTTCCATCATAATTATGATGTCATTAGCATGCACCACATGTTAGCTTCAAGTAAGCTATAAGCTGATCAAAGTTGACTCTTTCAAACCTCTGTTAAGTTCTACTTCAGTTATTAATCTACCCACTCAGGTAACATGTTGTTCACAAACTTTGAGTTAAGCTGCATCCTGGGCATGGTCATCTTGATGTTTCTCATGTCATTGATGAGCTTCGTAAACCTAACGTAGTATCCTTGAATGGTTTCTCCTTTGTTTTGACAGAAGTGTTCAAATTCATCGTATAACTGAGATTCCCTGTCATCCTTTGTTAACTCAGAACCTTCCAGAATCATCTTCACGTTTTCCCAAATGTCCTTGGCGTCAGTATAGTGATTGATGAGTGAGTAGATGTCCTTTTGGTATACCTTGAAGTAGGATATTGGTTGCACGAATGTCAGCTTTATACCTTTCCTTTTCTTCAGCTGAAAGGTCGTTAAGGACTCTAGCACGTACTGGACCTTGTTGAACTGCACCCTCAGTTCCTCCAGCAATAACATCTGAGACCGTTCCCATATGAAATGGTCCTTCTTTGATGGACTTCATAATATTCTCTCCATTATCCTTTCCTAGACAGTACAGACGTATACGTTGTTGCCAAGATTCAAAGTCTGTTCTATCAAGCATTGGTGGGCGTGTATCAGAACCGGCACACTGGATGTCTTCTTGCATACTAGACATCTTGTATTATTATGATATGATATGTTTTGATCGATCAATGATTAGTGAGTGTACGTTAAAAGTGGTGAGGTTAACGTATTCGTATTTTTGTTTTAGTGAATTAAATCCCAGAGCTTGAAATATTCAAATTTCTAAGACATGAACTCAACTCCCGCACCAAAGGCTACCAAACCGCTGCAAAGAAATAAGGCAACTCGCCGGTGGAATTTTAAGGCAACTCGCCGAACACAACTCGCTGCCAAAGGCTACCAAACCGCTGCAAGAAATAAGGCAACTCGCTGGTGGAATTTTAAGGCAACTCGCCGAACACAACTCGCTGCCAAGCAACCCGCCGCGAAGAATATTTTAATCAAACCGCCATTGAGTTTTCAAACCGCCAGAGTTTCCTTAAGATATTTGCTATTAAAATATTCAACCCGCTGATAACCATTCAAGACCGCTGGTAACAAACCGCTGCTTAGTTTAAAAGCAACTCGCTTCTTGAGCAACTCGCCGCCTGTTCAAACCGCCGGTAACCAACTCGCTGCTTAGTAACAACTCGCCTCTTGAGCAACTCGCCACCTAAGCAACCCGCCGTGTGTCAGAGGGTTGGTAACCTACTTAATAAAATAATATTTTTTAGCAAACCGCCGTGAAGAAATTCTGGCAACTCTCCACGAAGAACAACGACGTTTATCACACAAAATCACTTATAAATCACCCTTTTGAATGATTTTGCTTGATTTCTTTTGCACAACACAGTACCATAAGGTAATAGCTACTAGAAACACCCAAACTTTATCAATACAAACAACAAAATTCGGAGATCTTCAAAAAACGAGCTAGTGCCTTCAAAGGTACACTTTTCGATCTAAATCAAGCAAGAAATCGCACATACACACGATCTAATCATCCCATTAGCTCTGATACCAATTGTGGTATATCCTATATCATAACACGGGGTCGATTCTTGGATTTGGCTAGTTTCTAGAGAGAGAAACACTTGAGAGAGAATATCTAGAGAGAGAAAGTGTTTTTCTATGAAAGTAAAATAATGACTAGCTTGCCTCTTCCAAAGTTGGAAGAGGCTATATATAGTACTTACAATATACCGGGTATTCGTACCCGACTTAAAACCGAAAAACATACTATTAACTATTAAACTACGAGCTATAATAAACAGTAAAATACACGGGGTGACCGAGTCTTTTTCTAATATCTAACACTTGGGTTAAACATAATAATGTACTAAAAATGATTACATAAAAGGTAGGCTAAGGCGATTTGGGTGTAACGATTGGGTTAAGGGTTAACAATGGTCTTCATTAATAGTCTGGCTTAACCAGAAAATTATGAGAACCGTGAAAAAGGATAGGCTCAGAGGGTTGTACTAGGGGTATCCTGCACTAAAGGTGAGTGCATAGCAAGAGTGTGGGATAGTTACATGATCGGTGTGACCATCATAACAATTACAGGTTTAAAACATGGGTTAATCCTAATGCCTCTTATCAAGCAAATCCTAATACTTACTATGCGGTCTCGGGATGCATCACAAAAACAAGTTCTAGAATTTAATATGCTACCGGTACACTCTCATAATCCTAAAAAAACCGATACCAATGTTCCAGAAAAGGCGACAAAACCACGCATACACATCCGTAATGACGGAATAGACACACATGATTGCTCACTCCTTAACTCGAACAAGCTAAAGGTATAATATCTAAGGGCGAACCTCACATTATGGGGGTGGAATTTTGAGGGTTTTTGTGCTAGTCATATAAATTCCTATCCATGGGACGCTAATAATACTCGGTTTTCGTTGGTATGTGTCGTAAAAAATTTAAATTTTGGTAAAAATCACCCTTTTATGCTATGTTTCGATATATTACCCATCTTTTTAAGGACAAAGCAAATGACAAATGAAAGAATAGTTTCTAAGGCTTATTTTTCCCCTAGTAAACGCATTCGGTTGTCTAACAACTAAATGGTTTCTAGATGGTTCTAATGGACGGTTTTCCTAAGATTGATGCTTTTGGCAAAGTAGTATCCACGATATTTTCCCTTTTATCTTTCTAAGTTCATTTTGTAATGCCGCATTTGCAATAAATTTTCTTGAAGATGAGCTTTTAAATCAGCATTTTCGACAAACTTTTGATTAATTTAAGAAATTAAAGATTCGCTGTTGTCTTTATTTTGAACTTTCATCTTTTTAATTGAATCAAAAAGTTCTTTGTAAGTCTGTTTCAAATGCTTATTTTCTTTATGTAGTTGCTCATTTGCTGCAAGTAATTTAGCCACACTGTGTTCTAATTCGATGTTAATCGTTTCAATCTATTATCATTTTTAAACTTTGGCTTCATTAATTGTTTCCTTCCTCACTTTTTATTTGTTTCTTTTCAAGTTGCAAATTGTGTTGGTTCTGGCCTGGTAGCTGTGCTTTCAAATCATTAATCTCAATAAAATTCTCGAAAATTTAGGAAAATTCCTGATTCTTACCATGGCGTTCGTTACCTTTGAAAATCTCTTTCTGCTTTTATTGAATTTGTAATTTCAAGTGAAATACAATGTTTTTCCAGTTGTAAAAATCGTTTTGAATAGTTCTTTGTAAAGTTCCTTCGTAGATTTCTAATTCGCATTAATCTTTTGGTTTGAGTAGATCTTCAGTTTTTAAATACCAAAGAACATTTTATTAAAACAATTCTCTCTTCCAATGGTCACATCTATCCTACCCCTATATGAGCAAACATATTTTGTTGAAGTAGGAGTGGTATTAGGCTATCAACTGTTTCCAACTGATGTGTGTCATAACTGGGTTTAGATTCTCAGTATGTGTTGTTCATTAGCAAGGATATTATGTAGAGCTGTCTATTGTACCTCAGCAAATGGTCTCTTCGTCATTTACTGTACGATTATCATGCCATCCACAGCTTGTGTGGTATAATTACCTGAACTGTTTCTTGTATCATGCTTGATCGTTCTTTCTCCTACTGCTTTGCTTTGTGACAACCAACCCTAGCAGTCAAACTATTCACGCAATTGACCTTTTCCTCTTGCCTTTGTGGCATCTGAAGTTTCAATCTCTGATTTGCTGAAATGCATTGTTGTCTGTTTCAGGCTCTTATCTCAAACTGCTTTTTGATTGCTCTTTTGATACAATCAAGCTGTCATCCATTGCTTGAACTGGATTGATCTGAATATCTTGAGACTGCATCTTGACACTTGACTTAATTTGATGCTCATGAAGTATTTCATCATGCAACTGACTTCCATTCTCCTTTAGTGCATTAACTTCATTTTCTTTCATGCGTAATACACCATATGTATTTACAACTCTATGAATGACCGCTTCAAGTGTATCCAGGTTCTCGAGTAACTCACGTCTGTACGCACTAGGTTCACAGCGCGTGAAGTCTTCGAAGTCTTGTTGCCAACCTTGATTCAGAAGATCCGTTGCATTTACCCCTTTTGAGGCAAGAAATTCCTTGAACTGTGTTCTGAGTGCTTGAAGACAAGTCTTTGCATTAACCCCATGAAGATTCTCTCTTTCAAGTTGTAGCCTTAACTGATCCAGATTATGAAACATCTTCAATTTGAAAGTCTGATGCTCTTCACCAAAGAATGAGCGAAATGCTGGTTTAAATGCATCAACAGCATAAGGCGAATTAAGGAGATAGAGATCATGAAGATGTGTCTCGAGTTGTTCAAACCATGTCATGCAGTTGGAGTGCCTTTGTTTTGCGAGCCGTTGCGTCAGTTGAAGCTCTCTCTCTTTTAAATTAGAATTAGAAGATTCCATTGAAATTCGATGTGTGAAATAAAATTAAGGATCTTAAGTAGATAATGTGATTGATGTTGTGGTTTTAAATGCAATTAACGTTCACGGGATTTTACAAGTCTATGATTAAAACCGATAAAAGATTAACGGGATTTTACAAAATCAATAGAAAACCGTGAATGAATAATTGTTTGTGATTTAGGTTTGTTTGTTGTGGTTTGATTATCTTTGAAGTACTTGGTTGTGGTATTTGGTTTGTTGATTTGTTTGAAATTTGGCGCAGTTGGATTATGAAAAAAAATAAATTTTACCCTATTACCAAAATCTAAATTTGGTGTAAAAATAAGCTAAAAAGGCTAAAGAAAAAAATTATATTTTACTTAATTTTTCCCGCCAAAAAGTGTCGCTAAAAAGGTGTCGACCGAATTTTTTTTTACCCTATTACCAAAATTTGAATTTGATGTAAAAATAAGTTAAAAAGGCTATAGAAAAAAGATTACAAATTACTTAATTTTTCCGCCAAAAAGTGTCGCTAAAAGGGGTGTCGTCTGGATACTTTTTTTTTTAATCAAACCGCCTCCTATCAATTAAGCAAACCGCCGCCTATAGATTAACCAAACCGCTGCTTATTATTTTAATCAAACCGCCGCTACAAATGAGCAAACCGCCGCCTGAACTGAACCAACTCGCTGCCTAATTAAATACGCAAACCGCCGTGTAATTAGACTAACTCGCCGCCTTGAATTTTTTATTCAAACCGCTGCCAAAATTACTTTAGCAAACCGCCTTGACCTTTGGCAACTCGCCGTCTTTTAAATTAATCAAACCGCCGGTGTTCTTTGAATTTTGGGCATTATGACGTTTCTTTTTGTTCAATATAATAAGCAACTCGCCTCCAACCTGTGTAACTCGCCACCTATAAAGGGCAAATCGCCGTGGTATATGGCAAACCACCACCCGTTTTTGTTGATTAAAATAATCAACTCGCCACTGTGGTCAACAAACCGCCGTTGATTTTTACCTAAAAACGTGGATCTTGTCCCCTTTCTATTCAAACCGCCACCAAGAACACATAGGACGAATTTTGCATATTAACTTCAAGTGAGCTTTTTAACCACGAATCTAAGCTCTAACATGCAATACTAAGAAGATATATCAAGATTAAACTTCCTATAACATGTATTTCTTCTTGGATCGTAAAAAAATGAAGCAACCCTCCACGAAGAACACTAAGCTTTATTAGCTTATAATTCGAACTAGGAGCTTATGTAATCCTTGGAATGATAACACACTAACCTTTTTAATGTGTAGAACAAGGAAGGAACAAGATTAAGCAACAAATAAGCCAAACACAAATCTGAGCCGTGGCCTTTTTTAGATAAAAAATAAACACGAATTTGATTCCTTTTAACCACAAGAATCAACCACGAATCCACACGTAGCTCTGATGCCAATTGTAGGATCCCAAATTCACACAAACATGTATAGATCTAGAGAGAGACAGTTAGAGAGCGAGAGAATGGTTGAGAGAAACTAAGGAAAACACACTAAAGAGTGTGTGTAAAATGAATAGATGCTTACCTCTTCCAAAGTTGGAAGAGGTATTTATAGTTCTTACAAAACACCGGGTATTAGTACACGGTTTAATACCGAAAGTCGTACGTTTAACTATTAAACTACGAGCTATAATGAACAATAAAATACACGGGGTGACCGAGTCTTTTTCTAATATCTAACAGAAAGTAAAACAAATAACAAGTAAATAAATAAACGATAAGCAATATGTTTCGGCAATTTATCTAGTAAACCCTAAGTATTCTAGATTAAGTGTTCACATTATAAGTATTAACACGTTTTGAATATACGAAATAAATAATAAGAGTTTTATAATTTATAGAATTATAAAATATATTTTTCGTCTTTTAGTCGATTATTAAAATAATATTTTATTATTTTGTCATTTTGTCGGATTTTTAAAAAAGTAAGTTTTTGTAAAAATATTTCTAAGTATAATATTTTTGTAAAATTTCGGCACGACCCATTTGTTTATAAACGCTTTCCAAGGTTGTAGATCTTATTCCCAAACACTTTTCCTCAAATAATCAATTTTCGACGAAATACCAAATCCCACGTTTACCCTACGTTTTATCAAAACATAGTTTTAAACGACTTATTTTAAATATTCCTAAACTATATAAGTATAAATTAAATAATTCGATCAAAATCCGTTTTAAACATTTAAGTTTACTTGTTTTTTACTTATTGGGGCGTAAGGCCCAACGTTTAGTCCAAAATCATTAGTCTTAGATTTTAGTCCACAATAGGCCTAATATCGAGTTTACTAATTAGTCCAAATAACGAAAAACTCAATAATATCAATAAGCCAAAAATAACAAAGTCAAATAAGCAAAAATAGTAAGTCAACAAAATAAGCCGGTAGCCAAATAAACCATAAGCCGCGAGCTTAATGGGCTCATTGTAGGCTATCCGGCCCAATGACCATGACTAGCTATCCCACCTCTTAAACCGACACTTTTCGACTGAAAGAAACACTATAAATAAGTTGAAAAATAAGCCAAACGAAGACTCTAAAAATTAGCCGAAGCTCGTTGGGCCTTTGTTGGATCGTTTGGCATGCATAAGCCCAAATAAACACTTCTAAAAATACAATAAACCCAAAATAAATTCAATAAGCTATATCATAAGCAAATAGTTCTTTTAGTATCAAAATAAGTTAGAACATAAGCCACAAAAATAAGCCGAGGCCATAATAGGTACAAATAAGCCGCGGCTTACTTGCCCCTTTTTGGGACGAAGTTATATAAGCCCAAAATAAGCTATAACGAGCTTAAAAATAAGCCATTAAGCTACAAAGCCTTTTTAGTCTTAAAAATAAGCCACGAAATAAGCAATAAAAATAGTACCGAAAGTTTAAATGACCAAAACAACTTTCCTTTTGTTCCCTTTTGTTGTCGAATCTAAATAAGCCACAATAAGCACTCATGTGCTTATTAATAAGCCAAATAAGCTATAAGTACTTATGACCAAAATTTTTGTTTTACCAACACAACCCTAATATTACTATGATACTTTCCTTATGTTTCCCTTTTTATTCACACGAACCAAACGCACCCCTTTTTATATTTTTACAACTTTTTTGCTTTCGATTCATCAAAAATAAGCGTACAACTAGTGTTTATGCATCATGAGATTAACAAAAGTACAAAGATTATTAAGAAATATTGACTTACAAAAGAGGGTTTTAAAAGAAGTATGAGGTGTCATTTCATACAATATATCAGGGTCATTTAACCCCCTAAATAATGCAAATATGCCAAGAATATGTGCTTAATCGTTTGTTTTTAGGTTTTTAGCACTTGGATGAAATTTAGAGGAAATACACGTGACTTGGGCTCATTTGGAGAAGAAACGGATAAGACTAAAGCTCTACACCATGTATCTTGAAGAAACATGCTTACAGAGCGTGGAGACGGCATCGCCAGTATAAAGCGACGCCATCGTGATTTTCAAAGTGACGTCGTCAAGGATTTTATGACGGCGTCAGAACGTAGCCGCCTTAAAGTGGATCTAGAACCATCGACGTGGCGACGGCATCATGGATTCAAAGCAACGTCGTCGCGTCGTTTTTCCTATATATACAAAACCAATTTTAGGGTTTTGTGTGTGTAACTGTTTATAACTTTTGGGAGACGAACCCTAATCATTCTGGCAGCTTTTAGGTCGTCTTTAGGGTCTCAAAACCCTATTGTAACTACCTTTTATCCATGTTTTAATCAAGTAAGATTGTTTATCTTTAATCATTTAATATGTCTATGTGTTATTTGATTGATTTATGTTCTTGCTTTCTTTATAACATGCTAGGCTAAACCCTCCCTTGTATTTACTTATGATTGTATGAAACTTAGATTGTAGATCCTTTTAATGTTGCTTCTTGTGATGAATGTGCGCGTTAGGCTTTAGAAAACTAGCCATAAGATATTAAATTGGCATAGACGTCTAGGGAAACACGAGTGTGTAAAAAGGATACCATCGGTAAGAGTCTTCATACTACCTTACCCCTAATATGGTTGATCCCTCTTAAGATATTTCAATTGCATTTAATATACTCTTAGGGGCCTTGTAATAGTCTTCATACTACCTAACTTGTGCGTTGCCTTAACAGAATATTAAATAGACGGCGGGTTCGTGTAATTCGTTCATGACATAGGAAATACTTACACAGATCCTCACAAATGTGACAAAGCAACACGATTAGGAGAAGCAATCTAAGGAGTAGTACATGATTAAGTAAATACATCTTTTTATCATAAGGTTATCACCAGTAGATTAGATTATATTTAGTTTTAATTAGTTAAACAAACCAACCTCTTAAATCATGATATTTACTTGTTTTTATAAAACAAAAATACAAAAAGAATCTTCTCTCAACCCAGTAGACCTTTGTTAGATCTTGATCAAGCCTTTCCAACCTATTCCCCTAGAGAACGATAACAACCCCCGAGTCTTGCATTTACTACACTACAACGATTAGGTGCACTGCCTAGGGAGTTGTAAAACTTCTTTTAACGACAACCACATCAAGTTTTTGGCGCCGCTGCGTGGGGAATAGTTAGGTTTCGACCATTGTTTAACTTAGGTCTACTCGCTTGAATCCTTTCAAGTGAGATTTTATTTTTGTTATATTAGATTTCTTGTAGTCTATCTTTTCTTTGTGTTATTTGTTTTGTAAATCATTCTCGTCAACCACCATGGGAGACGCGAATCCTATCCGTACTCTTGGAGATTACTCCAAACCTAGCTACGAGGGCTATAGGAACACCATTGAGCTCCCTGAAGAGAACAATGTTGTACCTCTTCGATTCGACACCATCCGTTTGGTGCAAAACGGATGCTTATTCCACGGACTTCGGTCCAAGGATTCAAACCAACATCTCAAGAATTTTCTAAAACTTGTGGACTCACTTGACCTTGATGTTGAAAATAGGGAAAGAACGCACATGCATTTATTTTAATTTTTCCTTCGCGATCAAGCTAGCAATTGGCTTGAACGTCTTCCAGCAGGATCCATCTCCACATGGGAGGATCTTACTACTCGTTCCCTTGCTCAATTCTTTCCACCGAGAAGGACTGCAAAACTTTGTAATGACATCCTAATGTTCCAACAACATCAAGGAGGGTCTCTTTTTGAAGCATGGACTCGATTTAAGGGCTTACTCCAAAAAGACCCTCATCATGGCATCGATCTTTGGCTTCAAGTCCAAATCTTTTATGACCATGTCAATCCCGCCACAAGACGAACTATTGACCAATCGGCCGGTGGTAAGCTTCGTGATAGAAATGCCAAAGAATCCTGGGCATTATTAGAGGACCTCGCCCTCTGTGACAATGAAAGTTGGAACGACCCAAAGGATTTTGCTAAGCCGGTCAAGGCAATCTCTTTATCTCAAGATGTCCCGAGTACATCTGACCGTCGTCTCATCGAGCTCGAAAATCAAGTCCAACGCTTAATGGAAGCTCATCTTGCTCCCAAGCAACCTATTCAAGTGAACAAAATCACTTCTTCATGTGAGATTTGCAGTGGTCCCCACGACACTTAGTACTGCATGGAAAATCCCGAGCAAGCTTTTGTCGATTATGCATCCTCGTGTACTGACGAAGCAGGAAGTAAGCAGTTCGCTATGAACCAATGACCAAGAAGCTTTAACGAGGCCGCCAATGCTTGAAAGGGGAAGCTAAACTTTAACTGAGCACATGCCCAAACATTCACGAGCCCACAGAATGGCTCGTTCTCCACCTACTCATCTAGTTACCAAATGAAGCTTGAGAAGGCACTAATTGATTTTGACTCTCATCAAGAGAGAAGACTATCTAGTCTCGAAGCTCAACTTGGTTAGCAACAAGACGACATGATTAGTAAAATTAATCTTTGTGGAAGGCCGTTTCTGAAAAGCTTAATGACATGCCTACTCGTAACACTGTAGGAAACCTCACGGCTCAAATGAATTTCACGTCCACCAACTACCCTACAAAATAAGAACTTCAAGGAAAGGGGATCAAAAGCCCATCAAAGTTACTCTCCCTGAAATATCTGTCTCAGTCATCCTTGGCAGAACAAAATAGAAACCCCTCATCCCCAAAACGTGTTCATTTCGTTAATTCAGTCATCATTCTAAACAAGGAAAATGAAGCTAAGGAAAGTGCAAAGTCCAATACAACCGAGTACAAGGATCATGAGATGATAGTTGAAAACAAAGAGAAGTTCGAGGAAGAAACTGAAGAAAAAACTAAAGAAGAAGAGGAAGATAACCCAGAATATTTCGAGGTTTTCCCCACTATAAAGGAATTAGGGTATCACAAATGGCTCTTGAAAAATCCTTGACCCCCAAGGGTAAAGGCCAAGATTAGGATCGGGAACTTGAATAACCTAAAGTTTTCTTGCATGATTGGTTACTTTGACAAAAAGCAAGCATATTTAGATGTAGAATCACTAGTCAATGTAATGTCCAAACTTCATTATAATTGGATCATGCGTAGTAGGTTGGAACCAAGAAGGAAACCAAAAAACCCTAAGAAAATATGCAATTTTGTAGGGAGAGTTAGGGGTTAAAAGTTTTTATTATGAACTTCACTTACGAATGCGATTTCATGGTGCTTGAGGATACCACTAGTATCATAGATCATGACCTAGGTTCAGTGGTATTCGAAAAACCGTTCGTAGAAGCGAACGGGCTCGTGTACGACATGAAGGAAGGAACAGTCGTGTTTGAAAACAATAAGGAAAAGAGTGTGTTTAAAATGCCTCACAAATGGAAATGTTCAAACACATAGATTTTACAGACATAAAAACCGATCGCATACCTCCTTTTGTCATAGAAAGTGACGATGATAATAGTAAAAAACCCACTATTCAGATAGCTTAGATTTAGGACCCGAATACAAGTATGACGAAAATGTATGCAGAGCCATTCGAAGCTTGATAGCCATGAAGGCCAAAAGAAGCGAAGGAGAAGTCACGTAAGGACGTGTGACTTTGAGTCTAGCTACAAGACTCGTAAATAAAGAAAAGCGCTTTTTGGGAGGCAACCCAATATTTATTTTCCCGCATTTAGGAGTGTCGTGTGTTTTAATTTTTTATCGTTTATTCTTTTATGTTTGAATTATTTTGTAATCATGCTTTGTTTGTTTGTAACTTCGTCTTATTTACAATCTAGGGTATTTTGCATAAAATAAGTGTAGGGGAAAATATCCGGGTTATAAGAACCAATTCAAACATTTAAATTAAATTGTTTAGATTAATTTGCATCAGTTTCGAGTCATATGATTGTATTGACTAATCTCAGGTTTTATGCAGTAATTCATACAAGAAATAACTTATATAATCGCGTGCAGGAAATTTTTCAAAGAAAACGAAAAGAAAATTTTCACAGTCGTTGGCGACGGCGTCAGGATTTATCCTGACGGCGTCGTGAGCCCAACTACAGGAAAATTTAAGTTATTTTCAAGTATTTTCGAAAAATAATTTGTACAACATTTGAAATTCGTAATTCTTTTATAAACTTGCATAAACTTATGATTATATCATTACTCTCATCATATCTTTACTGCTTTAATAGAGTCAACCCTAAAGTTTCGTTGTATATATCTATCCTGCCGATTTTATGCTTGGTATAGTTGTCTTTATCTTTGATTACAGGTTATGAGTGTTAATTTTCCGTTTCCCATAGTTGTTATAATTTATTATACACCCGAGAGAAAGAGAAAATTCTTTCCGTGCTTTTAATTACGAGGTCTAAAAGTTTGTGTCATAAAGTGCTTTTAAATAGTAGGTTAAATGCCCCCCGATATTGCTATTGTCTAGGTAGAAAAACCCATTTGCTTGAGGACAAGCAAATCCTAAGTGTAGGGGTATTTGATGATGTGTCATTTCATACACTATTTTGGGGTCATTTAACCCCCTAAATCATACAAATATACCCAGTATATGTGCTTAGTCGTTTGTTTTCAGGTTTTTAGCACTTGGATGGCATTTGGAGGAAATACACATGACTTGGGCTCATTTGGAGAAGAAACGGACAAGACTACGGCTCTACACCAAGTATCTTAAAGAACCACGCATAGAGCGTGGAGACGGCGTCGCCAGTATAAAGCGACGCCGTCGTGATTTTCAAAGTGAATACGTCGAGGATTTTGTAACGGCGTCAGAACGTAGCCGCCTTAAAGTGGATCTAGAACCATCGACGTGGCGACGGCGTCATGGCTTCAAAGCGACGCCGTCGCATCGTTTTTCCTATATATATAAAACCGATTTTAGCGTTTTGTGTGTGTAACTTTGTATAACTTTTGGGAGACGAACCCTAATCATTCTAGCAGCTTTTAGGTAATCTTTAGGGCCTCAAAACCCTATTGTAACCACCTTTAATCCATGTTTTAATCAAGTAAGATTGTTTATCTTTAATCATTCAATATGTCTATGTGTTGTTTGATTGATTTATGTTCTTGCTTTCTTTATAACATGCTAGGCTAAACCCTCCCTTGTATTTACTTATGATTGTATGAAACTTATATTGTAGATCCTTTTAATGTTGTTTCTTGTAATGAATGTGCGCGTTAGGCTTTAGAAAACTAGCCATAAGATATTAAATTGGCATAGACGTCTAGGGAAACGCGAGTGTGTAGAAAGGATACCATCGGTAACAGTTTTTATACTACCTTACCCCTGATATGGTTGATCCCTCTTAAGATATTTCAATTGCATTTAATATACTCTTAGGGGCCTTGTAATAGTGTTCATACTACCTAACTTGTGTGTTGCCTTAACGGCATATTATATAGATAGCGGGTTCGTGTAATTTGTTCATGACTTAGGAAATACTTACACATATCATCACAAGTGTGACAAAGCAACAGTATTAGAAGAATCAATCTAAGGAGTAGTACATGATTACGTAAATACATATTTTTATCATAAAGTTATCACCAGTTGATTAGATTATATCTAGTTTTAATTAGTTAAACAAACCAACCTCTTAAACCATGATATTTACTTGCTTTTATAAAATAAAAATACAAAAAGAATCTTCTCTCAACCCCGTAGACCTCTATTAGATCTTGATCGAGCCTTTCCAACCTATTCCCCTAGAGAACGATAACAACCCCCGAGTCTTGCCTATACTACACTACAACGATTAGGTGCACTGCCTAGGGAGTTGTAAAACTTCTTGTTGAAGTCTAACGACAACCGCATCAAGAAGATTAAAGCTAACCAAACAACTCAAACGTAGTTTATTTACCCAAACGATCACTAGAATTAAACCCGAATGTATCTAATCTTCTATATTCTTGAAACAAGATGAAAAATGTATGGTTTTGGTTTTTTGTGTTCGTCCGACCCAAGAAGAAGAGAGGAAAAAGAGAGTTTTTGTTGTGTGTTTTTGGTATCTTAATGTGTGTGTTTAGAATGAAGGTATGGACAATTTATACATAAAACATGATCCCAAAAATTTGCTAGTGTGTCCCCTATAGGGCCGGTCGAACAAGGGATCCAAGGGTGGTATCCTAGTTGTGATTTTTGGACTCTTGTCGGGATTTTATGTTGTGCTTTGTTTGTAATTAAACGTAACCCGAAAGTTTACGTATTCAATTAAGTGTTAAAAATAAGTTTTGTAGTCTTAAAATATCAAAAGAAATAACCTCATAGTTAAATGTTTTAATTTAGTATGGACAATAATTTGATGTGCCGGGACGCGCTGTTTGACGTTTTAAGTTGATTGCGGGATAAATCTCCCGGTAAGTGATTAAATATAGCTATAAAAAGAAATAATTTAAACATAAAGTGAACTATAACTTAATAAATTATAGATTGACTACCGTTAGCATGGTAACTTTTCCGCCAGAAACAAAAAAAAAGTCAATGAAAACAAAGAATTAAATAGCACATTCTAAGTCTAGAAAATTTGCAAAGATTACAGTCTACCCCCCTTAAAAGAATTTTGCCTCGAAACTCAACTAGTGCTAGAGATAAAGAGATGTGGGTACTTGAGTTTTATTTGATCCTCACGTTCCCAAGTAAATTTAGGACCTCGTTTCGAATTCCATCGAACCTTGACGATAGGAATTCTACTCCGCTTCAGCTTCTTGATTTCACGCTCTAGAATTTCTACAGGCTCTTCTATGAAGTTCAACTTAGCATCAACTTGGATTTCCTCTAAAGGTACATGTAGGGTTGGGTCAGCCAAGCATTTCTTAAGGTTCAACACATAAAATGTGTCGTGGACACTACTTAGCTTATGAGGTAATCTTAATTGATAGGCTACTGGACCGATCCTCTCTATGATCTCAAAGGGTCCAACAAACCTAGGTGTTAGCTTGCCTTTCTTCCCAAAGCGTACCACACCTTTCCAATGTGATACTTTGAGTAGGATATGATCACCCACACTGAATTCCAAGGGTTTCCTTCGTTTGTCGGCATACCTCTTCTGACGATCGCGTGCAACTTTAAGCTGATCCTTGATCTGGGAGATCTTCTTAGTAGTTTCTTGCATGATCTTGAGTCCAATCAATTGTCCTTCTCCGACTTCTGCCCATAGGATGGGTGAGCGGCACTTCCACCCGTAGAGGGCTTCGACCGGTGCACATCTCACGCTAGAATGATAGCTGTTGTTGTAGGAGAATTCAATCAATGGAAGATGAACGTCCCAACTTCCTCCGAAGTCGATGACGCATGCCCTGAGCATGTCTTCCAGGGTCTGAATGGTATGTTCGCTTTGACCATAAGTATGTGGATGGTAAGCTGTACTCATATCTAAATGTGTCCCTAATGCATCTTGCATCGATTGCCAAAATCGTGACGTAAAGCAACTATCGCGGTCAGATATTATTGATATTGACACACCATACCTTGCCACAATTTCGTTGAGGTAAAGTCTAGCTAGTCTATCCATCTTAAAATCTTTACGAATGGGTATGAAATGAGCAAACTTGGTCAATCGGTCCACAATGACCCAGATTGAGTCGTGCTCACTACTGGTTCTTAGGAATTTCGTGATAAAGTCCATGGCTATTCTCTCCTATTTTCACCCAGGGATCTCAGGTTGCTGCAGTAAGCCAGATGGCTTCTGATGTTCAGCCTTAACCTTTGAACAAGTCAAGCACTTGCTAACATACAAGGCGATACCCTTCTTCATCCCTGGCCACCAGTACATATATCTAAGATCATAGTACATCTTATTTGCTCCTTGGTGTACAAAGTATCTTGACTTATGTGCTTCGTCCTTTATCAGGGTTCTTACGTCACCCGTCAAAGGAACCCATATTTGATCCATGTAATACAATGCTCCATCACTATTACGCTCTATTTGTTCGTCTAGCCCTGGCAGCATTTTTGCTAGTGCATTGACAACCTCGGATGCTTCATTCTGAGCCGCTAGTATCTTACTCTTAATACTCGACTGAATGGTCATGTTCATAGCTCGAACTCTCCTAGGCTTAATTCTCTCCTTTCTACTTAATGCATCGGCTACTACGTTCGCCTTACCAGGATGGTAGCGAATTTCGTAGTCATAGTCTCTGAAAAGCTCTATCCAACGACTTTGACGCATGTTCAGCTCTTTTTGATCGAACATATGCTGGAGACTCTTATGGTGGGTATATATGACGCTCTTCGTCCCGTACAAGTAGTGTCTCCAAATCTTGAGAGCGAATACAACTGCACTCAGTTCCAGATCATGGGTGGTGTAATTCTTTTCGTGAATCTTTAACTGTCGAGAGGCATATGCAATCACTTTGCTCCTTTGCATCAGCACGCACCCCATGCCTTGGCATGATGCATCGCAGTATACCACGAAGTCTTCTGGCCCATCAAGGAAAGCCAGAACATGTGCATTACACTACTTATCCTTCAAGGTTTGAAATGTTGTTTTTTGTTCATCACCCCATACATACTTCTTGTTCTTTTAAGTCAAGATGGTAAGTGATTTGGAAATCTTAGAGAAGTTCGCGATGAATCGCTTGTAATATCCTGCTAACCCTAGGAATGAGCAGAATTCTGTTAGCGCTTTAGGGGCTTCCTAATTCTTCACAGCTTCTATCTTGCTGGGGTCTACATGAATGTCATTACTGTTAACCACATGCCCAAGGAACTGCACCTCTTGCAACCAGAATTCACACTTTGAAAACTTTACGTATAATTTCTCCTTCTTGAGCAGGTCTAAGATTAACCCTAGATGCATTTCATGTTCCTCCTTTGTATTGGAGTAGATCAAAATGTCATCGATGAACACGATAACAAATTTGTCTAGGTAAGGTCTGCATACTCGATTCATCAAGTCCATGAATACCGCTGGTGCATTTGTCAGACCAAAGGGCATTACTGTGAACTTGAAATGTCCATATCGAGTTCTAAATGCGGTCTTTTGAATGTCGTCTTCATGCACTCTCAGCTGATGGTATCCGGGACAAAGGTATATCTTGGAGAAGTATCATGATCCTTGTAGTTGGTCGAATAGGTTGTAACACCCCCATTTTTACAATATAGCAGCGAAAGCTAATCTGGGGTATTACTTCATCGTACAACAGTCACAATCATAGAAAACGACTCAAAAGAGACGTTTTTAAAATATACGTTATCATTCATTTAAAATCAGAGTTTTACAAAAGCAGGTCCCAAAATCTAGAAACATAATATGTGAATGATAACAAGTCTTAGC
>BQNB010062986.1:0-35866 GCA_026074375.1 Tanacetum coccineum
GAAAATCAAAAGAAAACATAAACAAAACTCATGAGATTTTTACCATAAGAAATGTGAAGATGATGATCTAATGATCAAAATATACAAGACTTAAATCTTCAAACTTGATCTTCAACCAAAATAATTTTTGACCATCATTTTCTTTACCCAATAGAATTTATAAAAACTTGTATAATCTCAACCCCAACTTGTATATAATATTCCTTGAAAACCTCTTTAAATCACCACCAAAATGCAAGGATTATACTTGGATATCATCTTTACTAATGCAGATTTTTTAGTTATAAAATGAGTTGTGTGTGTGTTTGATGGTCAAAGTAGGCCTTATATATGCTTAGGAAAGACATGTCAAGTGTTAAGTGTGTGGGATAGGCTCAATACCTAGGGGACACCTCCCCCCTTGGTTGCTCCGCCCCTATGGGGTGTTAGATAAGTGGGGCGAGTTGTATAAATTGCCCCATAATTTGTAAATACGGGTATTATCAAAGTTCGATATTTAAAAAGGTACGATTTGTAGTCATTTTTCGTAAAAAATAAAAATATTACGAGACACGAAAGATAAAAACGAATGCAACAAAATTATACCTACGGCATTTTTGAAAATATAAACGTCAATGTTTAATGTATCATTTGCCGGTTCTTCGTAAATGTTACGTAAATTATAAATGCAAGCCCTAGTTTTCCCGGTTAGTCGTGAGTTCATATCTCACCATAAAATTGAAAAATATATTTAATACTCGAGAATAAAATAACGACCTGAAATTGACGGATTGTCACAGTAGTAATAATAACTAGAAGTAGTAAAAACCTTCACCTCGATGATGCATGTAAATGGTTAAACATTTTAACAATAAGCTTCCCCTGAAACCCATATGTTAATCATTTCTTGAATCTTCAATTCTGTAGGCTCTATGTAATGATTACTGATGAAGAAAACTAAGTATTATGAACTTGATGCAGAAGTAGAATAACCCAAACTTGTGTCTTATATCTTGTACTATCTATCTGACTGCAAACTCATACCAAGACCAAAATATAAGTAGATCACAACCTCTTGACAAAATCCTTATCTTCTATGAGACACATAACCAAAGTGATAGCAAATGTGAGCATTGAGCATCATAAGTTAGATCACACACTTTTGCTAGATTTGTCAAGTCTTCGTCACATCGTTTCTAAGCATGAACAAGTTATATTCAAAGTGTAACACCCACTTTAAGATATGATAAGAACATGTACCCAAGTATTTCCACTTCAACTTCAAATAAGTGATAATTAATCATCTCTGTAATCACATCTTCAATAAATCCCAAAAATAGCCTTTAAATGATAAAAGTGAATCTGAATCCTTTTCCTGTCCTAAATCTTTTATCCATCTGAGAACCAAACATCGTGTTGTCAGATATCAGACACTACTAACAGTTGTAACTGCTCTTAAACTCAAACAGTAGTAACGAACAGTTTGAAGCTAACAGTAGTAACTACTTGAACTAGCAGTAGAAATAAGCTTGAAGCGGTATTAAAACTTACAATTGTTCTCATCATAATCACAAAGTACCAAAATTAATAAACCATAAGTAACATATGAGGCCCAACTTTCAATTTGATACTCTTGGTTATAATTTGCCTGCCAAACCTTCACTAACCCAAAATCAAATAATCAATTCTCGGCGTGCCAAACGTGTTTTAATAAAACTCGTGCCCTTATTATTAGGATAAAACTAACCCTAATCCTTTTTCACACTGCCTATCACACAGTATTCTCTCCAAAAAATAGATCCAAAACTGATAAACTACATAATCTAAATCATATACCACCATCTTCTATCTGTCTTCCATCTTATCTCTTCACCCATACATAGAAAACATCTTGTCCTCGAAGACCACCTATCCAGAACTTTCATACGCAACACTCAATAAGTCATCTATGCCTTTCTTTATCAACTACGAATGAAAGCTACAAACCCAAACCCATGAACGAGAACCAAGAACAAAGATTATTTTTGGCTTCAAGGTCTTTTCTAAGACATTTGGTAGGTTTGTATCGTTTGTTTTGAGTCCAAGATCGATGATGAACTATTTCGTGTTTTGTATCTTATAAAGATCATACCATGGTTATGTTACATGAATATAGGAACTAAGATCTTTGTTGTTGTGTTTTTCTGAGTCGATTTTGAGTCGTGTTTTGATTGATGGATGGGAGTTAGGATAGTATGGTTTTAATTGTTGTTTGGTTTGATTTGGTTTAAAGTAATGATCATGTAAAGGAGAGTTGTGGATTGAGTTTAAAGATGATGTGATTTTGAGTAGATTTGGATTTATTGTTGTTGGTACTGTGTTATTGATGTAGTTTTGATTTCGGGTATGTTCCTATGTTTAAACAGGACTAAGTTAACTCGGTTATAACTGAGGTGACTCAGTTTTCTTTCACTTTCTGAAACCAAAACTGATGTTACGGAACCATATAATCAACCAACAGTATTAACTGTTTAATACTGGCAGTACTAAGTATATTGGCAGCATAAAATATACTGTCAATAAACACCAGCAATTCACTTATACTTTCAAAAGCTTAACTGCAGCAGTAAACATAAAACATTAAATGTATACCTTCACTAGTAGGTTTTATAGATTCCATTCCCATGACCTGATGTGTCAAACGATTGCGAATAGACCCAGTGTCTTCTGAAAACAGAATCATCAAAAACCAATCGACACTAGCAGCAACTATTTATGAACAACACCAACTTCCCTTTTTCTGCAAAACCTTGTAGATCCTAGATATCACGAGCCACCAGGCTCTAATACCAATTTATAGGATCATTTTAGCTCAATTTGTTTAGAACTATATCTAGGATTAACAATAACATTGAACACAACATATGTATAGCGGGATTAACATAAGAACAATGATATTGTAGCAAAGTTTCTTCATTAACACTCCAAGCCCCCAATATTATTTGATCAAGATAATACGGTTACCACTCGTAACAGTGATCAATGATCCTTGAGGCTACATTATCTATTAACTAACTATCTAACTACTATAAGTCTATACACGTTTTTCTGTGTCTAGACTCTCATTAGAAGCACACTATGATACACACACGTTAACGTTTGTGGATACTAAAACTATGTGTCTATGATCTCTTTATATAGAGAGATCATAACTTACAAAGGAAGTTAACATAAAGATATAAACAAGTAAATCTTTAAACATTAAGAAATATATTCTGTTATCTTTATCTTCTTAAGAAGATCTTCCAGAATCTTCATCTTTTGATATCTTTGACAATATCTTCCATAATTCTCCACCAGCTTGAAGAATTCTAATCTTGACGATTTAGTCCTTATGTTTCATTCTTTTATTTATTTTGTCTCATCAAATATATAATTCCCAACAGGTTATCCCAAACACACACTTAGACAGTTTAGCATACAACTGTTGTTCCCTCATTTTGTCTAACACCATCTTTAAATGAGAAACATGTTCCTCCATTTGTGACTATACACCAAAATATCATCAAAAAAATACCAAAGTGAATTTCCTTAAGAAGGTTTTGAATACCTCATTTATTAATGCTTGGAATGTTGAGGGTGCATTTGTCAAGCCAAATGGCATCACCAAAAACTCATAGTGTCCTTCATGGGTCTTGAAAGCCGTTTTGGCCACATCCTTATCAAACATCCTTATGTGATGGTATCTAGACCTTAAATCCAACTTTGAGAATACAGTAGCACCATGTAATTCATCAATTAATTCTTCAATAATTAGGATAGGGAACTTTTCCTTGACTGTATGCTTATTCAGTTGCCTATAATCTACACACATCCTTCAGGAATTATCTTTCTTTTTAACCATCACTATGGGTGAAGCAAAAGGACTATTACTTATTTTGATGACCCTTGCTTCCAATAGTTCCTTCACCATAATTTCAATTTCATCTTCTTGTGAGGGTGGATGTCTATGAGGTCTTATGTTTACAGGTTGGGTACCTTCTATCAATGGAATTCTGTGGTTATAAGATCTCTTTGGTGGTAATTCTTTTGGTACTGCAAATACATCCTCATAATGATCTATCACCTTCTACAAGTCCTTATGCACAATTTGACTTTCAGTAGTAAGGTTCAACAATTGTATGCCAATGTTTGGGAAAACACTTAGCATCAATAATTTAGCATGTGGTACTCCCACTACTTGCTTCTCTTGGTGTTTTCCATCCATCCATTGCAATGTAATCTTAGGAGCCCCTCTCAAAACCATCCTTCTTTTATTATACCAAAATTCCATCTTCAACTGGCTAAAGTTGCACTTAATATCCCGTAAAGTAGATAACCACTCTATTCCTAACACCATTTCACATCCTCTCAAAGGTAGAATCATTATATCTGCCATAAAAGTCTCACCCTAGAGTTGCCAAACAAAATCCTTACATTTACTATCACTGATTAATTGGCCATCTCCTCCCACTATTACTGCTAATGGGCAAGTTTTCTGCAACTAACAACCTATTTTTTTAGCCACATTGGCATCCAAAAAATTATGAGTGAAACCACAATCAACTAAAATATGTATCTCATGTTTCCCTACTTTCCTAGTTACTCTCATTGTTTGGAAAGTGTTAGAACCATTCAAAGCATTAAGAGAAATTTGAGGTATCTCATTCTGTACAACTGTATATTCCACTTCAAAAAATTCCTCTTCTTCTGGGACAACCATTAGTAAACATAGTTATCCACTACACTTGTGCCTTGGAGTGTACTTCTAATCATAATAGAAACATAAGTTCCAAGCCCTTTTCTCTTGGTACTCTTTTTGAGTGAGTTGTTTCTTGGTGCAGTCAAAGGAGTGTTTGGCTTAGGCTTCCAACTAGAATTTGATGCAGGAAAACCCAACAAAGATGGTTTAGAACTACTGCCTTAACCCATTCCACCCCCAAACTTATTCCCATAAGAAGTCATTGCTGTCTTATTCTTCTTTTTGACAACTTCTAATGTAGCTTCTTGGTAGTTTGTTAAACTATAAGCAAGAGCTAGGGTCTTAGGACTGAACATGCGCACTCCCATTTCTATTTCTACTGGTGGTCCACAAGATAAAAACTAATAGCATGCTCCTCACTAATATCCACTCTACTCAATAAAGTGTCAAAAGCATCTTGGTAATCATTGGCATTAGTTTGGTACTTAATTTTCCTTATTTCACTTACAAGATCATCATAAACAGTACCAAACCTTTGAAGTATACCAGTTTTATAGACATTCCAACTAACATTTTCTCCATTCAATCTAATAAAATGTTTATGCCATAATAATGTTGTATCAAATAGATGTACTGAGATGAGTTTTACCTTTTAATGCTCAGGGATATCATCAATGGAAAAGAACTGTTCACACCTAAAGATCCACCCATTTACATCATCCCTTAAAAACATAAGAAATTCTACTTTTTTCATCCTTGTAAACTGGTTTTGATTTATTCCATTACCACTATCCCCTTGATTCATTGATATCATCTCTTGCATTGCTCTTGTGACTTGAGCCAATGCTTTTTCCAAAGATCTCAATCTTTCATTAACACCTCCATCTTCATTGTTACTGGTGCCAGCAATGGATCTTGTAGCAGGTGCCATGACTTGATGATTGTATACTATATATTGATAATTGGTGGTATTGTTAGCAGTTATCCTCTTCCCTTCGTTCGAATAACATCCTAACGACTGTTAATCCATGCTTGGCCAACTCAAATCAACCAAAACTGATCATTAATTCAAGAATAGAGGATTTAAGCAGTCTTGCGTTGTTCTTGTGATCACAATGGGTATTTGACACTTGGTCATATGTCTGATGGATAGTATACAATCTTGATCAGTTTACCAGTGTAGCAAACTGATTCTCACACAATTAGTAACTAGAAAATTGAAATTCCTACTAGAAAACTAACTGCTTGACAGTAATCATAACAAACTTTGATAGTGTAGGTTAAAACAATAACTGAGTTGCAAGGAAGGCAGCTGATACCACTTGATTTAGTACCAAAACGGTTTGTATGATGGACCATTAGGATTTTACTCGAAATTTCCACAAATCATTTAGGGTTCATCGAAGGAAGAATCAGAATTGAAATTGTGATTTCTATTGAATGATTTGTAACTAAATGTAACAAACAATTACAGTTGGAAATGAGAAAGGAAATGTTTACAATTATAAATGCTGAAAACTAAAATGATCAATAACAACAGATATTTAAAGGGAGTTCTTGGCGGGAGAATCAGTTAGGATTATTTTTGTGAAAGGACACGTGCACCTCATATGTCAGGATTCAAACCCAACCCGTGCACCTCACGTGTCACACAAACACTCTCTAATCCAGTTCTTATCAATTCATAGGTGTATTATCAGCTAACCTAACCGAAGACGACTTCAAATTTTACTTTGAAAATTTTGATCGCATCACTGATGTCGTGGTTATGCACGACGATGTCACCCACTGACCAGGCAGGTTCGGTTTCATCACTTTTGAAACCAAGGATTTGGTAGAAGATGTTATGCAAAAGAATTTCCATAAATTGTATGGTAAACTTGTGGAAGTTAAACGGGCGGTTCCTAAAGAGATCAGTACAGGTGGGACCACTAGTGGTATGAGGGAGATTAACTTTAATAGCAATCATCAACAGGTCCTATATAGTCCCAGGTACGACGTTCTCCCAAGCTATGCGCCGATCCCGGGATACGCTGGTTATCCTTATGGCATGTTTAAAGGTGGTTATCCGATTAGTGGCTATGGGTTAGGCTCGGTTTCACCAAGGGTTCCATAGGGTCCATTGTCAATGCCTGTTTATCCAGTTTACTTAAACGGTGGACATGGGCTAATGGGTATGGCAGCGAACGGGTATAATAGGATAGTGGGGGCAGTTCCAAATGGGATACCAAGTCAACTCGGTGAGGTTGTTGTAGATAACAATTCTTTGGTTTCATCTGGTGTGCCGATGGATGGTAACATAAATAAAGTTCAAAATGGCGTTGAAGGTTAACATGTACTACTGTTTATCTTTGGAACATTTACGATGCTGATGCTGGTACTAATTTTTGGGTTAGGGGTATTCTGGTAATTTAACCGTGGTGTACTTTTGTTTAGGTGCAACCTCTGACTTTAGGATTAAAAATATTGGGTTTCCTATATCTTTTTTTAGTTTTTTTATAATAATTTATGGACTATGGATTTGTGTTTGTATAATATAGCTCATTGTGTTTATGTTTATTTGATTAATGAATTCAATTTATATTTGTGCGGTTTCGGATACAATTTGCAGTGTATATATGACTATGACCAGTATTAAAGGTAAAACTTAATCTACCGACGAAAGAAAAGCAAATTTCACAGCAAAGTGTTTCTGAAGGTTGAGGACATATGACCAAAACGCTTTTAACCGAGTGATATCCATGGTATTAATAAAATGTTAACCCAAGTATATCGGAGCTGCATAATAACCAATTGTGAATCAAATTCACTAGTTGTGTGAGTATGAGCCTAACTTTTCTTTGTCATAAAAGATACATGAGAGTATGCGACAGTGATGGCGGTAGGTTTATAAATAAGGACAGTGATGATTTTCATTAAGGTGGTTGTTATATTTATTCAAGTGTAAAATGAATTAGATGAGTAATAATCGAATTATGGACATCACCTTTCATCATTACAACCAGTAAAGCTTTCACAACCTCATACATTATATAGTGTTGTTTTGTCGTTATTAATTAGTGCTGATTCGAACAATGGTACATATTGAATGGTTATCTTAATTTGATTCATCTCAATCACCGCTACATTAAGATTTGGTCTCAGTAACCACTTACGAGTCATGCTCAAGTCTGTGAATGGTTACATCACGTATCGACATGGTCCAGTCTTGGCATATAGACACTAAAAGTTAACTGAAAAAGTCCTAGTGCAGTCAATTTCTTTTATTTATAACATAATAACGAACTTATAATTTCATAATACGAATATACACTACAAGAATTCAGGCGAATAGCCACGGACGAAATTTGTGGGTAAAAGCCATATTTTCTTGGGTAACTAGGTAATACCCACAGACTACCCATGATGATATGAAGATGGGTAAAACTTCCGAGGCTAATTGTATTCCTACGCTATTATACTTTGTGGGTACAGTTACCCACATCATTTCTGGTTGGCGATTAGGTTACGTTCGTGGGTGAAGTTTTATGGGACTTTTTTTAACTCACCACGGGTATACCCATAAACATATTCGTGGGTAATTTGTGTGTAACATTGCCCACAAAGTTATTTCATGTGTATAAGTCAACACATAATATGCAGGTAAAGTTTCCCACATATATGTCGTGTAAGAGTCATGGGTAACAATTACCTACATTTTAGTAATATTTCATGAGTAAATTTGTGACTAACTTAACAAAGGTTTTATGGGTAAACCATGGCTACACGTTCATATAAAAAAACAAATACTTCATGGGCAAATCTATGAGTATATTTTTCTCAAATTTAATTTTTAAATTGCAACAAAATATGTTGCATTACAAAAATCATACATCAAACACAAATCGTATAACAGAAAACATGCTATTATAAAAAGATTATTCAAACATAACATAGATGTCAAGTCTTCTAAAAGAAAATACCGGTCATCCTAAGATGTCTTGAAGAAAATATAATAAACTGATAAGAAACAAACCATCATCCTAAAGATGTCTATAAGAAAACAAGATAGAGAGTGATAGAACTTATAAACTCAAGTTCTACATAGGGGTATTATGGCCATCTTACTCACTTTCAGGTTCTTGGGAATAACTATTTGGAGCTTGGAAGTTGTAGTTGCTCTATTTCTAGCATTCGAATACTAATCAACTCTTTTTGACCCAACACCATCAACTCTTTTTGACCCAACACCATAGGCATTTCTTCTATTTGCACCACATGCTGCCTATAGATAGTGTGTTGATTCATTAGAGCATCTTTAGATTTTGAATTAATCCTCTTTTCTTTCCTTAGAAGACACATGTTCTCCTATAAATGTGTACATTTAATCATGAGTAACTACAAAATTAACAGTAACACAAAAAAATTAACAATATAGTATAATCTAGAAATCTGGACTTACATCGATTGTTTTTACCTCTCATTAATAAAAGTTTTCTTGTCATGACCTTTGGTATAAGTATGCAAAAATAGCTCAAATCCTAATACAAATAGCAATTCTTTGAACAGAAAAATGAACAAATAAAGATGTAGTAGTATATACAAAAATCACACAATAAAGAGGATGGAAAAAGTTTATGTAGATATTCTTAAATTTGACCTTTGCGAATCTGCATACTTTTATTAATACACAATGGATTATATAAATTTACTAATATATGGCTTCCCCATATATAGTTAAATATGTATCTACCCAAAACCTTCAAATGAGTTGTTGTTTACGAAAATCCTCTTATATAAATGCCATGCTAAATTGCAGGCATTTTAACAGAATAGTCATTATCAAAAACTTTTCAAGCCTTGACAAGTGCCATTCATTTTACAGATTAGCAACTTTTGTTCAGTACTATTACTTAAAAACCTTAATTAGGTTACATTTTAGTAATCATAAGCTTACGGGATGACATGCAACAGGTAATAAGAATTTCATGTGGCTCTTATTGTACACTTTGATCTTCACTACTCTAGTATACATAGGGGGTATGTTGCATGCAAAGGCATGCAGCCTATTTGCTGCACTCATAGCTAAAAATAAAAAAAATTCATAATTTATCAAAGTAAACTACAAGAACAAAGTATTTTGCCATAGCCATACAACAAAATGAAACACATGTGATTGAACTTTTTCTACAGTATCATATTCCTACAAGTATAAAGCTAACTTTCGTTCTGCCACTGTTTTATTTTTTATAGAGTGAAGTATTCTATTTTAATCCTTAGTAATAATGTAGAATGGAGAATACCAGAAACCATTCACATATGACCTGTAAGTGTGCAACACATAATACTCACAACTTCACAAGCTTTCAAAGACATTATACAAAACAATGAAACACTCATTCATGTATTGCTAAAACCTACTGCACATCGAAAGACACGCACGACATAGGCAATAAGAATTCCAGTAGGCAACTAACAAATACTAGGCGTCCAAGTCCAAATCACAGTAGCAAGGGTCCACAGATTTGAGTGCTTTACGTTAGAATGGATCAACAGATTTTGAGTCTTTAGTGTTAATGATACTATTGGGCAGTTTCGGACTATTGGTAAATTAAAATTCCCATACAATTGTAGTGTCTCGTCAGCTTTTAGATTATTATTTAAAATATTGATATTTAGAAAAACGAAGAAAAAAAGTAAGAAACGTTAATATTGCCTTCTACAAGCCGACATCATAGTGACCTAAAAAATAACGCAATACCTTCATCAATGGTCTTTTTGACTGGTTACTTCTGTCAAATTTCAGTTGATAATAGTGAAGCCAATTCCTTTTTGTTTTCTTCTTATTCACCAACTTGGAGAGTAAGTTTGCATTGTAAACAACCTGCAAAGAAGATGTATTTATAAGAAATGAAAATAAATAACACAATATCCTTGTTATTAAATTAGTAAAATCAAAACTAAAAGTATTAGTGATGAACCTGATGAGATAAATAATGATCTGGATGGTTGACTAGAAAAAAAATGCTCCACAAGCTCATTGATTGTCTCATCAAGGTCTGGAGGCACATTTCTCACTAGCACCTAGGATATGTGCAATGTTTGTATCAGCATCAATGTATAATCATAAGAGTTTAAACATTTAACAAAAACAGTAATTATCTTAAAGTAAATTGATCAGGCCGTCGTTGTTCTAATGCAATAAAATACAGATTTATTTTTGTGATTATCACATACTCTCTCTTCAAAATATAACAGGTCCAAAAGGTATATGCGTAGGTCATGACTAACTGTCTATTCTGCCGTAATATACGTAAGATATTTTTTTAATCATATGTATACAACATACCAATTCTTTATCATTTATACCAATAACATAACAAGCTAATCATTTTTTAAACATTGTATACATTATACTTGTTTCTTTTACACTATAAGGCAAAATTCCATACTTGATAAGAAAATTAGTATTTCTTGCAGTTCACCTTGTAAACAATCCATACGGATTCTGTCAATGACCCAAGAACACTTTCACTTCACCATGGATACAAAGAAAATAAAGATGAGAAGAATGATAAGAATTTTAGAGAGAAGTTAGAGAGAGAAATAAAAAGAGAAAATGAGAGATGGTTGATTAACTTGCAAAAAATACAAATGAGACCAACACCCTCTCCACACTTGGAGAGGGGTATTTATACTTGCACCATGAGGCTTACATGCCTATGGGCTTTCTATGGGCCGGGCTTAGGATTACTTTGGATTAATTGGGCTTTAGCCCATAACACGTGACCGATTAGATTACATAAACGTGCCCGTTTACCCTTTTTAGCCTATTACAACATATAATTAATTAAAGACCAAAGCTTCCTTGTTGAGTGACCGAGCTTCCTTGTTTGACTCAATATTTTAAGGCTAACAATCTCCTTCAAATCGAGGTCTTGAACCTTAAAACGAGCTTCCTTGTTTGACTCAATATGTTAAGGCTAACCATCTCCCCTGAAGCTTGGTTTTTGATAGATTCCGAGCTTTCATGTTTACAGTCATAACATGGTCTTGGACTTCTTAAGATTGCTTTGACATTGAGTTCTTGAGTCTTGTTCTTGGTCTTTATCTTTGTTGTAGGCTTGTTCCTTCATGCTTTGTGATCTTTGACCTTGAGCCTTTTCTTTTTGATTATGACTTTAATTCTGAGATCTTTAAATCTTTTCCTTGTTTATCTTGTTGTCTCTGCCATCTTGAGATCTTATGTCTTAACCAACATGCTTATACTTTGCATCTTCATGAAAGCTCTTTTATAATCTTCCCCTGATGCTTGGTTTTTGAGGAGAGATCTTTAATATCAGAGTTTGTGAAAGTCTTATCTTTAATCCTTGAGCTTTCTTGATTCTTGAATCTTGATGCTTATAGTATGTCTTTGTAGTTTAAGAATGAGCATGTGGTAATGAATTCAACTTTAGCTGGAATGGGATACCGCCACCACTGTATAACCTGCAAGTTTACGTTAGTGATAATCAACAGATATGGACGAGAGTGTTTTTGTCACTTCGTCAAATAAGGTTGCAATAACCACGGTTCCCTGTTAATTAGTATAAATACTGCTTGTGATCAGATAGAATTTATATGAATCTTCTTGACAGGGTTTCGCAGCTGCACTAGCCGTTCTTGTTACCGGAACATCTCAAAGCAGACAACACGGTAAGAGTAAATCAGATAGTTGTTATCTTTATGATTAAACCGTCAATTTATTTTACTGGAACAAGTTTGATTCACATAGAATCGTACCATCGTTTCTTTCTAGTTGACACAAGTTTTATTCATATAAAATCTTGAAAGTCACCTACCAAGAGCTTGTTTGATGTTGGCTCAAGCAGGATTTCCATCTTCACGGTGAATACTTAAGTATCACTTGGATGTTCTGGCAAAATCACACGAATAATGCGTAGGACTCTTGTTAACAGCTTGTGAACTTATTGGTGTTCAAAAAGTGTTTGTCATGGAATTTGTCCTAATGAGATTTATTTTATTGATCTCTTAGCTCTAGACTCGATTAGTGCTTTTTGGTTTTTAGTACTAGAAGGCTGGAGCAGACTGCCACCTATTCAATATCAACTAACTCGGAGTGATAAAGTCAATAGAAGTCGTGTGTATCTCCATGACAAATGAGACAAGTTTCTTTTGAGAGAAACTCAAATAGATGGGAAGGGTTGTGCATTGCATCACTGGGTTCATGATGTCGTCTTCAATATCAGAATTCATCTTTGTGAAAACCAATAGATTATGTATTTATGGAAAACTAGAAGGGGGTTAAATTGTTTACCACTTTTTAATTTAAGGTTTTAAAGTGTTTGTAAAAATTCTAGATTCGACTTTAAGTGAATTCAACACTTGTGCAATATAAACAATATACTTATCTAAACAATTAATAGGATAGTATGTGAAAATAATGTAAGACAAGACATAAGAGTAAGAACAATCAAACCACAACGTGAGGATTTATAGTAGTTCGAAAACGAAGCACCTCTTCGCCCTACTCCACTCCTCGAGCACCTAACTCGAGAGTTTTCTTCACTATGTCAACAAGCTCCTTTATGGCGGAGAAAATCTTACACAACTTTTGCTTATATCAATTTCTGACACTAAGCTAGATGTTGAGTTCTAATCTTAGCTAGAACCAATCTATCACGACTTCACAACTTCTTCACTACTTTCACAACTTCACAACACAACTTCACAACTACACAACTTCTTCACGCCTTAGTATTCTTCACCATACTACTTAACTACTTCACTTCTACTTTCACACCTAACTATCACAACTTGGATGAATCACTAAGATTCAACTATACTTACAACAATCACTAAGATCTATCTACTACATAACTTTACAAGATTTATAAATGATTTATAAGTTATGATATGAATGCAATAAGATTGCAATACACACTTGAGGTGTAATACTTTTTCACTTGATGATGGAAGTATTCTTCTCTTACACTTGAGAAATTGAGCTTGGATCACTTGGAAACAAAGCTTTATGATTAAATGATTAAAGGATTTTAATGAGATGTGTGGGCTGTATTTGATCAGAAAGAATGAGTGCAAAAGGTGAGAAAATAGTAGTGAATAGTCCAATAATTATAGGACATTATGGAGGAGCGTCTACCTATTGGTGGTCTCCTTAAATAGGTGGGTGGTCCTTTTAAAGATAAGGGGTCGCCCGCCTATTTAAGGGGGCCGCCCTAGACTAGGCGCTCCCCAGTTTGTCCTTTTATGTAGGGGGGATTTTCTGAAACTTTCTAACCGTTTTAAGTCTGAAAATTTGAATTTCAAAATGTTTATTTTGAATAAAACATTTCTTTTAATTGTAGAAAATGTTTTGTAATGTTTATAAAAATGTTTACAACATTTTATAAAAGTGTGAGGTTGAATAAAAATTTCTTTTGATCATAAAATGCATTAAGCATTTATTTATTCATACTTTTATGTGATATAATTTTTGAAATGAAAATTTACTACTAATTACTTGTTTACGTTTAATTTTACATTGAACGTTTTTATATTTTGTGATTATCAAAACGTAAAGATGTGAAAAATATTAATAATGTTTTTAGGCATTATTTCTATCAACAATCTCCCCCTTTTTGATGATTATAAAATTTAAACTCATTAAATGTAAAATTATTTTTAAACAAGTATTTAGTGAGTTTTATGTCATTTCTCCCCTTTTTTGTAGAATCAAAAAGGCATCGTCTAGAATTGCTAGTAAAATCAACGGAATAAATGCTCCTCCTTGATGTGTGCTCCCCCTCGTTCGAGGGCACCAAGGAATCAAGCTATAGTTTCTTGACTACAAAAACAAGTTAGAACAATACAAATATTTCTAACATGTAGCAAGAAGGAAGGAAAAATATGACAAGTGCAAGCAAACATCAAAGCAAAAGATACTTCATTCATTTAGGACAATGTGTGTGAACTACACACAAGCATACATAAAAAGAAAAACAAATATGCTTTAGAAGCATATTAATACAAAAAAAAACCTAAATAGCCATAGAAGGACTTTTGACTTGCTTGCAACACAAAAGGGTTTAACGATTATTTGTAGGCATATTACGAGATTAGTTGGTTGTTGATGGAGAGTTTGGAGTAGAGGCGGTTGTGGAAGGGTAATTTCTTTAAACTCTAGGTGGTGGATGTGGTCGAGTGAAGAGGAATTCAATCCAATTGTTATCCTCACTTAAAGCAAGGAATTATTTTTTGGGTGAAGATGCAACAAGGGCAATACCCAACATAGGTTTCAACTTGGTTAATGTTGAGGGTGTGTGGTAGGTTTGGAGAGTAAGGTGATGAGGGAATGTTGTTTTGTTGTTGAGAGAGATGCATGGCTAAGAGGTTTGATAGGTCTTGTAGTTGATTAATGTCATCAACTAGGCTTTCTCTACTTGGAGATAGAGGTGGTGTGTGTTGAGTTTGGTTGTCACTTTGAGGTGGAGCTTGAGTGTGAGTAACATGTGAATTGATGGGTGAGATGGGAAATAGAGGATGTGAGACAACTTGTGGTGATGTGGGAGTGTCCTTAATGTAAGGATTTGGTAATGCTTGATTGGGGTGATTGTTTTCTTGAGATGGTTCATGATGAGGAGTGAGTGGTTTTGGCATTGGTGTAGGTAAATTTACATTGAGCTCATTGGATGTGTTACAAGGGTTTAGTTTCTTCCTCCAAATAAGTTTCACACTCATTTTGGCTACCCTTGATGGTTTGGATGTGGGTTTGTTAGGTGAGGATGATTGTGATGATGATGGTTGAGAATGTTTTATAGTAGAAGAAAGGTTTAAAATAGGAAGAATAAACATTTAAAGGATCAAATCCAAGAAATGTTTATGAATTTAGGGAAACAGTAGCTAAGTCTAGAGGGTATTTAGTCAAAAAGGGATGAAAATACTATTTTACCCGTGACTGTCTAGGCCGGTCCCCTTAATTAGGGGTCAGTCCCTTTAAAGATAAGGGGACCGCCCTTTATGAATTAAGGGGGCCGCCTGCTGCTATTTCCCAGTTTTCCCAAAAATTGATTTTTCTCAAAAATTTGTATGAGGGTTTTTTATTTTGGTTGTTAATTTGCAGCAAGTCCATCCTTTTATGGCAATTAAGATTTTTTAGCACATAGCAATTAAGCATTCAACAATCTACATATATATGACAAGTTGTAGGATAAAACTATTTCACATAATTTTAGCATATAATCATATATGAATTAAAGACCAAAAGAGTGAAGAGCATATAAAATAGTAACTAGATATAATGCACAAAGAATTTTTCTTGACAAGAGGGTTAAGTTAAAAATGAACCAAACTTTTGTGCAAATACTAGTGTGTGCCTAAGTGCGACAAATGTGGAGTAGCGATTATTTCGACACTAAGACATGTAAAACCTAAGAAATAATCCAAATGCTCTTTGATTTAATTTTGCTCAACCAAGATTGTCGAAAATAAATATTAGATTATAACTTTGACAACAAGTAAGCTGAAACATTAATGCAAATGAGATTTTTTTTTTTAAGCATATACACTCAACAAATAATATAAAACTGATTTTCCTGTGCTGCCTAAGTTGTGAGAAAAGACTTTTTAATAAAATAATAGATTGGAGACTAATTTAATATATGTATAATAAGATATGCATTTAGATAGAAGAATTTGTAAAAGTTTTCTTATAGACTTTTTCCTAATGATTGTATTATTTGTGTAAAATATAAACCTAACACAGAGAAAAAAAAATATTTTTAGTCAAGTCTGGGTGGGTGGTCCCCTTAAAGTCTGTCCGGTCCCCTTAAAATTAAGGGGGCCGCCCTTTATGAATTAAGGGGGCCACCTGTTGAGAAATTTCTTCTCAGATTTTTGACAAACAGTTCTTTGATGATTATCATTTCTTTATTACGCCGAAAACTTAATCAATTTGTTCCATTATTCCTAGACCTAGACGTACGTAGTTATATGGCTCACGTTTAAGTGGTTTAGTTAGAATATCGGCTATGTTGTCCTTTCTGATGAGACTATTTTCATAGAAGGATATTCCCTTTTTGAACATTATCGTGAAGGAAGTGATGGCGAATCTCAATGTGTTTTGTTCGTGAGTGTTGAACGGGATTCTTACTTAAGTCTATAGCCCCTTTGTTATCACACATTATTAGAATGTTGTCTAACCTAACGCCATAGTCCACGAGAGCTTGTTTCATCCATAGGGCTTGTTGACATGCCTTTTCGGCACTTACATATTTCGCTTCGGTTGTGGAGATGGCAAGAGCGGTTTGCTTCTTCAAAAACCAAGGTGTTAGGCAACATCCCATAAACGTGCTAACACCACTAGTGCTCTTGCAATATACGTAATCTCCCGCATGATCCGAATCCACATATACTATTATGTCTATGCAGGATCCATTAGGATACCATAATCCTAAATGTATAGTGCCTTTAATGTATCAGAAGATACGTTTAACCGCTTCTAGCTGAGAGGTTTTGGGATCCTCTTGAAAGCGTGCACAAAGACAAACACTAAACATAATATCGGGTCTACTTGCTGTTAAGTATAATAAACTACCTATCATGCCTCTATATTTGGTATTATCTACGGACTCACCTTCTTCGTCTCTCGTGAGTTTGGTTTCCGTAGACATAGGAGTTTTCATTGGCTTATAGTCTTCTAGTCCAAATTTCTTAAGCATTTCCTTAATATATTTTGATTGATTAAAAAATATTCCATCATCTAATTGTTTTATTTGTAATCCTAAGAAGAAATTTAGTTCCCCCATCATACTCATTTCAAACTTATCATGCATGATCTTGGTAAAGTCATCACACATTTTTTTGACAAGTTGATCCGAATATAATGTCATCAACATATATTTAGACAATAATGAGGTTGGAGTCTTTTTTAGTGAAGAGTTTGTTATCTACCATTCTCATGGAGTAATGTGTTTAATAAGAAAGGCTTTTAATCTATCGTACCAAGCTTTTGGGGCTTATTTTAGACCATAAAGAGCTTTCTTAAGTCTATAGACATAATTAGGTTTTGCAAAGTCAATGAATCCCAGAGGTTGTGCCACGTAAACCTCCTCATTGATAACACCGTTAAGGAATGCACTCTTCACATTCATTTGGTATAACTTAAAGTCTAGTGCGCAAGCATAAGCTAAAAGTATTCTTATGGACTCTAGTCTAGCTACGGGTGCATATGTTTCGTCATAATCAATTCCTTCTTGTTGATTATAACCTTGGGCGACTAACCTAGCTTTGTTTCTAGTTATGACAATATTTTCATCGAGTTTATTTCTATATACCATTTTGTTCCTATAATGGTCATATCAATGGGATTTGGGACTAGTTCCCAAACATTATTTGTTTTAAATTGGTTTAGTTCCTCTTGCATGGCCATTACCCTATTTTTATTTTTTAATGCCTTATTTATATTTTTAGGTTCTATTGTTGAAATAAAGCAAAAGAAATTGCTTTTGTCTTGAGCTTGCTACCTAAGAGTTCTTTGATTTAGATTACCAATAACGTTTTCTAAGGGATGAGTTTTAGATTCTTTAATATTTACAATTTGATTATTTTCTAATGAAATGTCTTCAATATCATTGCCTATGGGTTTTGTTTTACTAACCTCAATAGCTTCTTCTTTGACTAACTCATCATCTTCCAATGGTGATGTTTTAGGTGGGGGAGGAGTTTCATCGAAAGTTACATTCAATGACTCTTCAACTTTCATTGTTTGTTTGTTAAGTATTATGTAAGCTTTACTATTTTGCAAATATCCTAGGAAGACACCTTCGTATGACTTTGGGTCGAACTTGGTGAGGTAATCTTTTGTATTAAGAATAAAGCATTTACTTCCGAATACTCTAAAATAGTTAAGGTTTGTTTTCCTACCTCTTAACAACTCGTATAGAGATTTTCCTAAAATACATCTAATGGAAACTCTATTAATTATATAGGTTGACGTATCAACCGCATTACACCAAAATTTTTGAGGAATGGATTGTTCATTTAACATGGTTCTAATCATTTCTTGTGGAGTACGAGGAGCGGAAAAATTATGAGATATCCCATTTAAATCACAATAGTTTCCAAATTGTACTTCATTATCAAATTCCCGACCATGATCCGTTCTAATTGATACAATGGAACATCCTAATTTGTTTTGGATCATTTCGCTAAATATTTTGAATTTTTCGAAGGCTTCGGTTTTATTCGCTAAAAATCTAGTCCATGTAAATCGAGAATAGTCATCTACGATTACTAAGGTATAACGATTCCCTCCATAGCTTCGTATAGCGGAAGAGCCAAACAAATCCATATGAAGTAGTTCTAGGTATTTAGTTGTTGAAACTATATTTTTTAGCCTTGTGACTTGCATGAGCTTGCTTTATAATTTTGCAAGCATCACAAAAATGTCGGTTGTATTTAAGTTTGGGTAGATTTCTAACTAATTCTTTAGATGCTAATGATTGAATTAGTTGCATATTAGCGTGACCTAATCTTCTATGCCATAGTGTGGAGTTTTCGTCTAATGTTGCAAGGCATATTTTGTCTTCCGGTTTATTTCCTAGTTTCATTACATATATTCCTCCTTTCCTAATTCTTTACCTATAACCTTTTCGTCTTTGATTATTTCGCTAACTATTCTGGTAAAATATACTTGCATTTATACACATATTTGATCTACACTAAACAAGTTATATGTTAAGTTATCTACGTGCTCAACATTTTTAATTATTAGGGAGTCTTGAGAAATCGTACCTTTGCCTATGATTTTACCACGCAAGTTGCTCCCAAAAATTACGTTTCCTCCGTTGTAAGCTTTGTATGAAGAAAACAACTTTCGACTACCGGTCATGTGTTTTGAGCATCCACTATCTTTAATCCACTTATCGGGTTCCAACTTAATTTCCTAACATATTTCGTCGGCGCTTTGACTACAAGACAAGTTTCATCTATAGCGATTCACTTCATCTTCTCCATTGTTTGCTCTATGCTCCTCTAATAAATGCTCTTTGATCGTTGTTCTTTGGCGGCTTTGAACATTCTCCAATGAGGTGATTTGGATCACCACATCTAAAACATTTTCTTTCACTTTTACCATAACCATCATTTCAACTTCTTTGGAATGTTTTTCTATCGCCTCAGTGTTGCTTACAAATCTTCTCGTCTCTTGAAGAATTTCTTGAATTCCTTTACGGCCATAGCATACTCTTCGTCTTCACTATCGGAGCTTGAGCTATCTTCATCACTTACTTCCTTTTTCACCTTTAATGCAAGAGATCTACTTTGTTCTTTCTTGCCTTTGACCGTTTCAAAATCTTTCTTTATTACTTCTTCATAAACTTTCAAGTTTCCAATTAGTTCGTCAAGAGGTAAGGTTGTTAGATTCTTTGATTCTTCAATCGCCGTGACTTTCGCGTGCCATTTTGGATGTAATGCCCTAAGAAATTTCCTAACACAATTCTTGCTAGAAAAACCTTCATCAAGTGCTTTTAGACTAGTAATAATAGTGTTAAATTTAGCAAATGCATTATCTATTGACTCCTCTTTCGGAATCATAAATTGTTCATATTGTTGAACAAGAAGATCTATTTTGTTAGCTTTGACTTGATTATTACCTTGATGAGTGATTAATAAAGTATCCTAAATTTCTTTTGCGGTTTGACACATAAAAATTCTTTCGTATTCTTTACGTGGCAAAGCATTATAAATTACCATTTTAGCTTCATTATTTTTTGCAAGTTTCTTTTTAAGATCATCGTTTTGTTTATGAAAAGGTACAACTTCATCCTTTTTAGTTTCGGGATTATTTTGAATAGGAGGAAAATCACCATCGGTAATAACATGCCAAAGATCTAGATCTTTTGACTTCACATAAGTTTTGAATCTATTTTTCCAATAAATAAATCCATCACTTTCAAATAGTGGTGGTCTTTGCATAGATTGCCCTTCTAAATATTTTTCCGATTCCATAGATCGATTCAAGTTTTAAAATACAATTTATTTTAAAAATCTTGTTTGACGTGGCTCTTGATACCAATTATGGAAAACTAGAAGGGGGGTTGAATAGTTTACCACTTTTTAATTTAAGGTTTTAAAGTGTTTGTAAAAATTCTAGATTCGACTTTATGTGAATTCAACACTTGCGCAATATGAACAATATACGTATCTAAACAATTAATAGGATATTATGAGAAAATAATGTAAGACAAGAGATAAGAGTAAAACAATCAAACCACAACGCGAGGATTTATAGTGGTTCGGCAACGAAGCACCTCTTCGCCCTACTCTACTCCTCGAGCACCTAACTTGAGAGTTTTCTTCACTATGTCAACAAGCTCCCTTATGGCGGAGAAAACCTTACACAACTTTTGCTTATATCAATTTCCGACACTAAGCTAGATGTCGTAGCTAGAACCAATCTATCACGACTTCACAACTTCTTCACTACTTTCATGACTTCACAACACAACTACACAACTTCTTCACGCCTTAGTATTCTTCACCACACTACTGCACTACTTCACTTTTACTTTACACCTAACTATCACAACTTGGATGAATCACTAAGATTCAACTATACTTACAATAATCACTAAGATCTATCTACTACACAACTTTACAAGATTTACAAATGATTTACAAGTTATGATATGAATGCAACAAGATTGCAATACACACTTGAGGTGTAATACTTCTTCACTTGATGATGGAAGTATTATTTTCTTGCACTTGAGGAATTGAGCTTGGATCACTTGGAAACAAAGCTTTATGATTAAATGATCAAAGGATTTTAATGAGATGTATGGGCTGTTTTTGATCAAAAAAAATAAGTGCAAAAGGTGAGAAAATAGTAAGGAATAGTCCAGTATTTATAGGACATTCCAGAGGAGCGTCTACCTATGGGCGGTCCCCTTAAATAGGTGGGCGGTCCCAAACATAAGGGGGCCGCCCATGTATTTAAGGGGGTCGCCCTAGACTAGGCGCTCCCCAGTTTGTCCTTTTGTGTAGGGAGAATTTTCTAGAACTTTCTAGCCGTTTTAGGTCTGAAAATTGGAATTTCAAAATGTTTATTTTGAATAAAACATTTCTTTTAATTGTTTTATTTTATTGATCTCTTGGCTTTAGACTCGATTAGTGCGTTTTGGTTTTAATACTCGGAGGCTGGAGCAGACTGTCACCTATTCAATATCAACAATCTTGGAGTGAGATGTCAATAGATAACGTATGTATCTCCATGACAAATGAGACAAGTTTTTGTTAAGAGAAACCCGAATGGTTGGGAAGGGTTGTGCATTGCATCACTGGGTCCATGATGACGTCTTCAATATCATAATTCATCTTTGTGAAAACCGATAGATTATGTATTGACCCGGTTTCTGCCTAAAGTGTGTGGAGGGTTGCATTCTTTTCACCCTTTATCCATACATTTCTTTTTCATTCTTCAACCCGCTCAATGCTTACCAAGACGTCATTACTAATACCTTGTTGTGATTGTTCCAGTGTTAGCTCAATCTTAGTCGGCATTATTCCCTTAAACTCATTCATCTCCAATCATACCTAAGGACTGCTATTTCTAACTATGAAGTGTCCTTGGGTAGATCCCTCCGGTTCTGGTTGGATCATTGGACTAATACCTAACCTAACCACCTTATGACTTCAGAATCGTCGTGAAATTAATAGGTTGTTGGGTATAAGATCGAACCATAAAACCTTTTTCCGTAGAGTTAAAGCATTGTGAGTCGTTTAGATCACTTATTATTTTCAAGATCACATTTTAATTACATTTCTCCCCTTATTTTAAAGACTAATTCACGTAGTTTTTGAAATACTTTGTGATTAAAATTTGTCATGAAAATCCTGTGGAGAAAACTGTTTTAGCATGAATTATATGGAACTTTTTCTTCTTGCTCCCCCTCAATTTTACATATGTTTAACACCAAAAAAATGATACCAAGTTGTAAAATGAATATAAAATTGAGGGTTAGCATTGTTGAGCACACAATTTTGAAAGATTATGAATTGTCATTGAAGAATTCTTGAAAATAAAATGACCCCAAATGACCAAAAACATAATGAAAAATGCATATATATGTTTGTTTTTGTGTTTGTGTATGTGCAGGTAACGGATATATGAAAAAGGATAAAACAAATACAAAACGGATGAAATCCGAGCACGAGAATAGAAATAGGACGAAAAACCCAAGGACAAAGACGAACCCATCTTCCATGGACGAACACGGGCCCACTTAATGGGTCGGGTCAGCCCAATTCCCAAACTAAATAAACCATAAAATTTTAAAAGCCCAAAATATAATTATAAAACCCATGTTACCAACAAAAGCCCAAGATTAAACCTTATGGCCCAAACCCCTTTTATCTTAGTGAATGATGTTGATTTTTGTTCTCTTGGAGACTTTGGAAATAGAAGCTCTAGTGGATGTCATGGATGTTGATAATGGTTGATGAATGATGAACAAAATGGTGTATTGGAGATGATCATTTGGAGGGGATTTATGGAAAGGAAATGGTTTGAAAATGGAATAAGTTTGAACTAGTTTAAGTTATTCTAAATTATGTTCGAGCATTCTAGGCAAAGATAGCTGAGACTAGGTAAAAGAGGGTCAAAAAGAAAGAGAAATACTGTTTTACCCGTGATCTGCTAGGGCGGTCCCTTTAATTAGGGGTCGGTCCCCTTAAAGATAAGGGGGCCGCCCGTTATGAATTAAGGGGGCCGCCCTCTGCTGGTATCAATTTTTTACAGAAAAATGATTTTTCTGAGAATTTTTTTTGGAGAGTATGTTCTTTAGGTTGTTTATTTGGCAGCTAAGCCCTATTGAGTTTTATGAGCACATTTAATCATATAACATGTAATAAACACATTAAATCATGAAACCAAAGTAGCATAATTAGTTGATTAAACAAAACAACCAAAGGTTTAAATCATCATAGCAAATAAGTATCTAAAGATAACTAATAACCAAGTCTTTCCAAATAAATCGGATAATCACCACACAAGTTGTTTAGAACATACACATAATCAAGTTAAAATTGTCTTAAACCACATTTAGCTATCTAGCTAATTTCTCTCCTATGTCTTCACTTCTTCTTCTTGCTAAACACTCCTTTTAATGCTTTTGCAAATGACTTGAACCCTCCACGCATCTCCTCATGCATTCGTTGGGTTTGGTTGAGCAAGGTGGTTTGTCGAGAATATAGAGTTTCATCGGTTTGCTCGGAAGAGGAAGGCATATGGTAGTTTTGGTAGTCGAGTAGATGAAGAGAGTTAAGATAAGTGGTAGGAGATGGAGTACTTGCTCGAGAAGTTTCGACATCATCATCATCATTATCGTGTTCATGAGATGACGTGCCTTGATTATGAGAGGATGAAGAAGAGACGGAATGACGTGCCTTGCCATGATCACTTCGAGGTCGTCTAGTTTGTCTTAGAGCAAGAGGATGCATGACTCGCTCAACAATGTCATAGGGTGCCTGATCATGATGGGATACGTTTCCATGACGTATCGATAAAGATGAGTTAAAAACATTCCATATGGAAGATTTGAGGTTGAAGTAGCTTTGGCACATTTGATTCTTTTGACAAAAAAATAAGCAAGATTGTATTGTTCTTCGGCAAACACAATTACAACATGTGGGCAGACAAGCGAGAGACAAGTCTAGATATCCTCTATCGAATACATTCTCTCGAATGAGTTCTTCCCATTGCTTCATGTCGGGGCTTAGTTCTTTGGTAAGAGGAGGGGGAAGATGTTTACCCATGGAGGGGATGAAGATTCACAGGGTAAAAAGGGGCAAAGAAGCCCGTGACTTGTGTCCTGACACTTTCAGCCCCTCAAACTTTCTTTTCCTTTTTGCAAAAACAACCCTTGTAATGATACTTTGGGGATTTGGCAGAATCAGTCCCCCAAAGAATTCCACTTGTTTCAAAGTTAATCCCTATGGTATATGACTTTGGGATTTGGCAAATTTGGTCCCTCAAAGTCATATTTTGCATATTTAATCCTTAAAGTCTTTTGTCTTGACTTGATTTTTGTCGGGGTTGACTTTTCTGTTGACTTTGACTTTTACCAGCTTTGATTTGGCTTTGTCTTTCACTCTTTTCCATCTCGTGCTCGGTTTTGTTGTTCTTGGCTTTGTTTTTGTCCTTTTCTTTGAATATCCGTTTCCTGCACAATTCAACTGCAAAACATACAAATACAATGTATTTTGGGTACGTTTTTGGTCATTTAAGTCCGTTTTTGATAGAAAATGGTATGTGTAATTAAGCACATACCAGTAGGTTTCATACATTGTGAAGGGTAAATGTTTTAAGAGGGTAGTGTATGATGTTGGAATAGAGAGTGATGGAAGATGGCACTTCTTGGTCCAGCAAATACTACTAAGGAGGAGATGTTAGATATAAGTGAGGGTGAGTGTTTCTGATCTAGTGATGCCTTTTCCGGTTTGTTCTCTTTTCTTAGTAGTGAGGTTGAGCTACTACTGGATTTGAGGATCAAATGTAGCTAGATGGAAAGAGCCCCTCATTTATAGTGAAAGGGGGCTAAATTGTGCATTATGATGCCTGATCATGTCATCATAGATTATTGTGGATACAGGTTGAATGATTTGTGATTTGGCATGATTATGGAAATGTAGTCTTGAGGATTTGGTCATATGGTGAACAAATTGTTGAATTTAGTTCAGATAAAGTCTTATCTGAACTTATTTCTATTTTTTGGGATAATCGCCAGAGATGTAGTATAGTGGTGTCTGGATGTTTGGATACCAGAGATCATTTCTTTGTTGTTTTCGAGATAGTTGTTTGAAAGCTGTTGTATGTTTTGTTTGTATTAGGGATTGGAATTCCTAATTCCTTTTAGTATTTTGATGTAATTTCTTGTTAATTAATAAAATTCACCGGTTGATCAATTTTTTTTACAAACAAACTCCTACACAATGATGGACCAATTATGTTGTAGTGTATTTTCTCTTTCTTATTTTCACTATCCATAACTGATTGACATGTGTATGTGTGAATTTCTTTTTGTAAGTATTATGTGAATGTATCATTCATCTTTCTTTTGTTCTTTCTTTTCTTAACCTAACTCATTTTTTTTCTTCTTAGGATCTTTCACACCTACATCCCATGGCAGCTAGCACTAGGGATGGCAAAAAAAAACCCGACACCAATGGGGAAACCTAAAACCCAAACTAATTGGGGCGGGGCGAGGGATGCTTATCGGGTTACGAGGCGAGTTTGAGGCTTAAACAGGGAATTTAATCATGTTTAGGGCGGAGAGCGGGGAATACCATCCCCGCCCCGACCTACTAGAATGCTACATCCGCAAACAGACTCGAAATGTATGTAAACATGTGTGACCAAAGTCTTGAGTGTTCCATCTTATAGTTGGGATAATTAGATGTTTTAAACCTTACTCATTACCATAATTAGATGCTTTGAACCTTACTCATTACCACAAACATCTCATTATCAGTAGTAGGTTTAATCCCAATTGCATGAAAGGATCATTTGTATCCCACAACTAGTATGAATTGCAACATATATGTGATGTTAATCGGGTCTTGTTGGTCGAGTTCGGGTCAATTCGGGTCGGGTCAAGGCTAAAATACATAATGCATTAACCAATCTTACATTTTAGACCTAAAAGAGAGAAAAAAACAAGCCATATACAAGTAAACTGCTACTACCTCCGTCCCAAATTAAGTGTCCAGTTTGACTTTTTCAGGTCTTTTTTCTTCATGTTTGACCTTAATTATTTCTTTTTATAATATATGATACTTGATGCAAAATATATGAATTGATAGAGTTTTGAATATATTTTTCATTGGTATAATTTTCATTAAGTATTATATAACACAAACACAAATATTTATGGTCAAAGTTGATGAAAAAAGACCTCAAAAAATCAAACTCGACACTTAATATGGGACGGAGGGAGTATATAATTGCTAGTGTCCTATCATTAAACAAAGTCACAAGACGATGAAAATATCTTCTTTTTGTGGTGACCGAGTCTAACATGGCTTTATATGTCATTTGATCATTTATACACTATTGTTGGTTTGATGCACCAGCTTTTAAAGTTAAAGTATAGAGCATAGATTGGGCATGAATCAACTACTCCCGAAGTATCACATTGTAATCTGTAATGGATGTTTAGTAAAGACACGTGGATGGCACGAAGGGCTGTTAGAACTAGTCACGTCCGAAGCACGTGACCTTTCAACTACTTTTCCCTCCTACAATCTACTTATAAATAGACCATCTCATTTTATTTGTGAGTTAGACTAAGATGATACTTTCTCTCTAATTCTGTATGTAATCTCAGTTACATCTTGTAACAAACAAAACCTGTATTCGTTCAATAAACATTTAACTTCGAGTTCATCTTCTTGATTCGTAAATTCCAGTTACTTGTTTTTTATTAATCTCCAATCTATAAGATTCAGATTAAGCACGTTACATAATCGTATAAGTCTTTTAGATTTTTCTAGATTTTCGAAGCACTTATTTTTGAACTCGATCCCAAAACAATATCAGCTTCACAATAAGTTGGTTACCTGATGAAGGTGGCATGGGTATGTCATTAGCATTAAAACTCAACGGTTGTTGCCTATGTGCATCCCTGTTATTCGCATCACGTGGCTCCTCCTTTTTTAGCACCTAGAGACAAAATAAGCTATGTTTAAAGATAAGCATTTTGGCCATGAGAAAATAAATTAAATAAATTATTAACCTTATCATTGGGTCTGCTAAGTTTTATGTTCAAACTAACAGTAGTATCCTTTCTAGTATGGTTCTTTCCTTTAGATCTAGAAGATCCTTCATTTCCATGCGACTTAATAATTATCCTTGAGCAGCATGCTGTTTCAACAACGGTTTCATCTTCAGGAGACAATGAACTATGACCCTAAGTAAAAATTACGTATTTTCTCAACTAGTTGAAACATCAAGCAATCCATAAACATGTTTAGCATAAAATTGTTCAAAATCATTAGCCCAGGGAAACGCTTAGAGGTGGCAAGATGCGCGTATTGGATAATGGGCCAAAACTTGTCACTTTTATACCTTTATATAAACTATCAATGTATTCATTTTTGTTGGGACTTAAAAGACTTCAAGGATTCTTAGAGTTACTACTACTCAGGTACATAATGAAAATTATGCTAAGTAGTTAGTACTGGTAGTATAAAGTTACCACTTCTAGTTACCGTTGTTAGTTTAATTTAGTACTGTTAGTATAAACTTACTGCAGTTAGTTAAAGTTAAGACTGCTCAGAGTTGAAGACTGAATTATAAGCTAAGTAGTTAGTGCTGCTAGTAGTAATGTTAAGACTGCTAGTACAAGTTACTATTGTGAGTATATATTAGTACTGCTAGTACTAATGTTATTACTGCTTATGTTTATTAGTACAACTGGTACAAAAATTTATGCTGCTGGATTACAACTGCTAGAAGACTTACTACTGCCAAGAGGATAAAGACGGTTTAAAGAGATAAAGATTGTTTGGAGAACAAGAATACTTGTGAAGATAAGTATTGAGATATTTTTGTACAAGATATACATAATGTATTTGTTTAAGAGACTACGTTTATGTTTAGAAAAGATTATGATATCTTAGGAATGTATTGTAAGCCGACTAGGACTCCTTGGTCTATAAAAGGAGGCCCTAGGGCATTAGTTGAGACATCAAGTTCACAAGTTCATAAGTTTTCATAGTTGTCAAGTCGATTCAGAAAAGCTTCGAGGTTGTAAACCCTAGTACTAGTGAAGAGTACTCGTATTATTGATCTAATAATATTGGAGCGTTTGGTTATATCTTTGTTTATACACGATTTCTATTTTATTCATATTACTTCTAGGTATTAAGGTGTAGATTCCGCATAAACTTTAGTATACATACAAAGTTTCTACAACAAGTTAGTTTGGATTTATCTAAGGTAATTTAACCTTAGAAAACCTAAGGAATCGATCAAGGATTGGGATCAACAATTTTGATTATATCAATAATGAAAATCTTTGACTAAAATGATTTAGGTGGTAGTGTGAATTAAGTATCACTTTGGGTGACTTTCAACATGTTCAACCCATTCCCCTTTTATCTCATTTTTGAAAATTCGGTTCATATGACCCGTTTGAGATAAAACACTACCCAAATCCGCAATCTTGAAATTTGTTAACTTTTACCTTGTCCCTGCGATCTTGTGCTTTCTTGCGATTTCTAATCCGTCTCATTACTTTATCCTCGTGACGGAACTTCTTGAATCTATATTCGAACTACAAGAAATTTTAATTAATACAAGTTAGGTAGGATTATAGTTACTTTAAATATAATATGAACAAGATGCATACTTGGACCAATAAAGTAGAAGAACTAACACAATATAAGCCACCCAAATCAGCAAGGAAACCCAATGTAGCATAGAAAAAAGATAAAACATATTACGATTACGATAAAAATGATGTTAGTTACAAGTAAAATTCTTCATCAAGACTAATGATCCAAATTGCATTTGCTCCACACAAGTTGCAACATTTCTGCTTTTGACAACCTTTTGTAGCAAAAAAAAGTTAGCAGACCATGAAATGGGTCAAAGATCGCCTAATTGTTTTTTCAATACATAAACCTGCAAAATGTTGTGTTCAGCAAACAAGATCCTTATCAAAAATTAGAAATTAATATATCCTTATTGTTGGAATATGTCCAAGTATAAATAATATATTTTCGGAAATCTAGTCGAGCCTACGAGGACGGACACGTTAATATGTAGAACAACGATTAATATATCAAAGTAATATATTAAATAGTGATTTAACAAACGATCGCTAAATGTTTAACAAGAATTAATATTAGTCGTTAAAATGTTAAAGGGCTAATATGCAAAACCAAGAAATTGGTATGGCTTCGTTTTCTTTTTTCTTTCCTAGTCCGCCGAACCCCTCTCCTTGAAGAGGTGGGATTGCTTGCTTGCACCCCAAGCAATAAGGATTATAAATAGGGGCTTTTGGTTTCATTATTCTCGTAACTTGAATACCAAAAACCTTAAATATCTCTCTTGGTGCTCTCCCTTTTGTTTGACCGATTCCCAAAGCCCACCAAGGGTTTTGGTTTTTCTTCTTGTGTCGTACGATCAAACCAAACACCCTTTAGGGTTTCGTTTTGTGATCGAATACCACAACCGTGGTGTTTTTGTTCGTGTGTTGATTGAATCAAAGACGAAGGTGATCGTTTGGTTAAATACTACTAGTACTAGCTGTCAGTTACCCTAGATCACTTCACTTCATTATCATGTTGCTCGAATACAAGTAGAAAAGAGAAGGAAATTATGAGAATTGTAGAGAGAGAAACTAGAGAGAAAGTAGGAAGAGAATGGTTAATTTACTTGCAAAATGGAATTCTTACAAATGAACCAACACCATTTTCCTTGATGGAAATGGTATATATACCCTACACAACTACATGGGGCGTGTGGGCTTTTACTTGGGCCGGGCTCGGGTTTACTTAGGCTTTCGCCCGATACACGTGACCGATTAGATTACAAATAAGAGCATGTTTACCCGTCTAGCCTATTACAACGTATATTAATTTAGTGACCGAGACCTAATATAGTTATGAACGAACTTCCATTGTTCGACTCAATATTTTGAGGCTAACAATCTCCCCCGAAGTGAGTTCATTGTGACACTCCTTTGTGAGATCAATGAGATTTCTTTTATCGTTAAGCTCTTGTGATCTTTGTCTCTGTTAATGTTGTAGGCTTGTTCCTTCATGCTTTGTGATCTTTGATCTTAAGCCTTTGTCATTGTCTTTAGACTTCGTCTTTTCTGTCCAAGATCTTTAAATCTTTATTTTCCTTCCGTCTTGATCGTCTTTGCCACCTTGCGATCTTGTGTCTTGACCAACTTGCTCATACTTTGCTCTTCTTGATAAGTGTGCTAACAATCTCCCTTGATAGACTATGATTATCTTTGAGGGAGATCTTGTATTTCAGAGTTTGTGCGGAAGTCTTTGTCTTTAATTTCTTGAGTTTCATGATTCTTGAATCTTGATGCTTATAGAATATCTTTGTTGTTTGAGCTATGAGCATGTGGTAATTGAATTCGACTTCAAGCTGGGAATGAGGCATCACCATCTCTATATTTATTGTATCTTGAAAAAAAACCATGTTAGTATAAGACGGTGTGGACGAATATGGCTTTGTCATTCGTCCGGATTTGGTTTTTAGATTAACCTCGATTCATCCTATCGTTAGTGGACCGTTTGACCGTATAAATCTGTACCTGTGGATTCAGGTAGAGTCAAAGAATCTCCCTTGACAGGGTTTTTTTCAGCTCAAAGGTATACTCTTGGGTCTTCTAACACAGATGTATTAGATTTGACATGCTTGCTAGTTCTCATTACAGGAACGTCTCAAAGCAGACAACACGGTAAGAGTGAATCAAATAGTTACTATCTTTCTGATTATGTCGTCAATTCATTTACTGGACCTTTATCGATATACGTTGATACAAGCTTGATTCATATAGGAATCTCGCAAGTCACCTTCCGCCCTACGTGCCGTTTGATGATGACACTGGAAGAATTTTCCATTCGGTCATTGTGACTATCTAAAGGGGGGGGAGTATCACTCTGAATGTTCTGGCAGATATCACAAGGATAATGCGTAGGACTCTTGTTAACAGTTACTTGTGAACTTAATGATGTTCAACAAGTGTTTGTCATGGAATGTGTCTAATGAGGATTTATTTGATGATCTCTTGGCTCTAGAACTCGATTAGATTAGTGCATTTTGGTTTTTTAGTAAACGGGAGGCTTTAGACAGCTGACTGCCCCACCTATTCAATATTAACTAACTCGGAGTGAGAAAGTCAATAGAAGTCGTGTGTATCTCCATGACAAATGAGACAAGTTTCTTTTGAGAGAAACCCGAATGGCTGGGAAGGGTTGTGCATTGCATCACTGGGTCCATGATGTCGTCTTCAATGTCAGTAATCAACATTGTGATTCTGACAGCATATGTATTAACCCGGTTTGCCCTAAGTTGTGTGGAGGGCTTCTTTTCTTTAGACCCTTTATCCATACATTTCTTTTTATTCTTCAACCCCTTCAATGCTTACCAAGACGTCATACTAACACCTTGTGTGGGATTGCCCCTCTTCCAGTTGTTAGCTCAATCTTAATTAGTCGCATTCTTCCCTATATATTCCAATTCTCCAATATAACTCAAGGACTTGCTATTTCTAACTTATGGAGTGTCCTTGGGTAGATTATCCAAGTTTCTGGTTCGATCATAGGTACAAATTACCTAACCTTATCACCTGTATGTCTTCAGACATCAGTCTGTGAAATAAGATGTGCTAGGGTCTATGAGATCGAACATGAAACCCAACCTGTTTTTGAAATAGCAAATTACTAACCTAATAACTTTATAACCAACTACAACCACCTGACTTAATTTGGGTCTTTTAGATCACATTTTAATTACATTTCTCCCCTTATTTTAAATTCTAAGCCACTTAGTTTTTGAAATACTTTGTGATTAAAATTTGTCTTGAAATACCATGGGGAAATCTCTTACTTAGCATGAATTACATGGGACATAAACTTGCTCCCCCTCAATTTTACATATGATTGACACTAAAAACAATGATACCAAGTTGTAAAATTAATATAAAATTGAGGTTGAACACTTAGTCATCTTATAACTATCATTCTATTGAATTGTCATTATTATCTTGTTGTTATTAAGAGACTTTTTGGGAATGGTTTGAATACATAAGAATGGTTGTGAGATGATGTATCCAAACTCATTAAATGTTGTTTTTCAAAAAATCCCCTTGAAAGATGGAGTGTTGAACACACAATTTTGAAAGATTATGAATTGTCAGTGAGATATTCTTGAAAAAATTGTGTTCAACATTTTGAAAAACATCATGTTAGAAGACTTCTCTTCCAACTCTAAGGGTAAGCGCACTTATGCGTACACTTTCCTTTTTCTTGAGCTTAAAACTTTGAATGTCTGCGTATTTTAAGAAGAGCCCCTCAACCGAGAAAAGTTGAATTTCTCGTTGTTAGGATAAGTTATCTTTATAGATAAACTTTCCTTTATTTGAAGTCCGGGTTACGTACTGATATTTGCACATAAGCCATTAAGAAAAATTAGAAATGACATGTTTTAAAAGCATTTGAAACTCCTGTTCGAACTTCATTTACACGCCCGTGTCGATATTAATCAACATTTCTAGGTACGTAAATGTTATCGATTCCAAGAGACATGTCGAGAAGAATATTTTTTGAAACATTTTCTGATTTTTTGATTTTGTATTTTCTTTTTGAAATTTTATATTTTTGTATTTTTCTTTTTTGAAATTTTATATTTTTGTATTTTTCTTTTTTTCAAAAATATGTACATGTTGATGTTTGATGAGGTATCAAGCAGATTCTTTTGTCAGAACCTCCAGTTCTGCTGGAGTCAAACATCTCATACCAATTCGTCTGACGAGTACTTTGGTGGATTGATTGGAAACTCTTTCTTTCGGGAATGGGCTTTAGTAAACATATCAGCCAATTGGTATTCAGTTCTGACAAAGTACAATTCAATTATACCGTTTTCAACCTGTTCCTTTATGAAGTGATACCGAGTATGGATATGCTTGGTACGGGAGTGCTGCACGGGGTTTTTGGCATGATATTGCAACTATGGCTGATGGGCGTCGCCAATACAATGGTATTTTGTTGTAGTTGAAGCCATAATCTTGAAGCTGTGTCCGCATCCACATTACTTGAGCACAACTTGCAGATAACGCCACGTATTCAGCCTCTGCGGATGACATTACAGTACAGTTTTGCTTCTTTGACATCAGACATGACTAGCTTATCACCTAGGAACTGTATTCCTCCAAAGTGCTTTTGTGAGTATCAACGCAAACCGGCATGATCGGCATCTGAAAAAAACGATGTTAGTTCAAATCAGAACCTTCGGATACAGATTCTAGGTGAATTGGTACCTCTAAGTATACGATAAGATTCTTTTAACCTCTTTGAGGATGTTTTATCAGTCGGTCTTGCTTGATATCTTGCCCCACAATAACATACAGCTATTGCACTATGTCTTGGTATACTAGATGTCAGTATACATAAGTGATTCGATTTTTTCTACGGTAGTCAGTCTTGGTCTACAGGCGTTCACCATTAAGTCTGCATCTAATTTAGGTTTCGTAGAGCCATTGGTGTACCAATGCTTTGTCCTTTTTCCATTACCAAGTTTTCTCGGAATCTCTAAAGTATATTTGGCTCTTTGATGATAAAAATACCGCCGTGGGGACTGGATGGATCTGACAAGTCTAAAAAAGGAAATTTCATTTCCCCCATTAAGGACATCTCAAATCTCCGTGTCATTAATTTTTTCAAAACGTTTTGAAAATTTAGGGTTTGTGGAACCAAAAATAATGTCATCAACGTAAATCTGCACAAGTAGAATGTCCTCCCCGTATTTTATCGTGAATAGGGTCGGGTCAATGATACCTTTAGTAAAACCTTTGGAAATCAGGAATTTTGATAGTTCATCATACCAGGCTCTCGGGGCTTGTTTCAATCCATATAAAGCTTTCCTTAGACGGTAAACTTTGTCTGGATGATCCGGATCAACGAATCCGTCTGGTTGTGCAACATAAACCTCCTCCTTCAATGGACCATTAAGAAATGCCGTTTTCACGTCCATCTGATAAATTGGAAAAGACTTGTGTGCAGCATATGCCGACAATAGATCCTGACTGCTCCAACGCGAGCAACTGGAGGCAAATGATTCTTCAAAATCAATACAATCTTTCCCTAAGCATTAACCCTTTGCTAAAAGTCGTTGCTTTGTTGCCAGATTTACTGTTTTGGTCTTCTTCCTTTTTTGTTGTTCCTTAAAACCACACTTAGCTGTGACTTACGTTCTTGCCCAAAAGGTTTGTTTGATAGACTAGTTCCCTTGAATTTTTGAGCTGGCGAACTGATAATAGTTCATCCTAATTGCTTCGATCCATGCAGAAGAATAAGCCATTGACTCCTTAATGTTCTTCCGGTTCACACAATAATTACGGTGAGTGCGAACTTACACATTTCAGGATTGTTGCAAGTTGTCGTCTTGTTTGTACTGGCCTGGAACTTGGATGGATTTCCCGAAAACTTGAGTTAAGAGGTGATCTTTTGTACAGTGATATTCGGTATTTTGGTGGGTGATTGATGGTATGCTTTTTTGAAATTACAATATTGGGTGAGGAAGAACTCAACATTTTCGTTGTACCGGTGTACAGAAAAGGATTGTGTAAATTCTGCTTGATCAATATTGTTTTCTTCAGCAATGACCAGTGTTGGAGTAGATGGGAATTAAGTAGTGAGATATTCTTTTACTTAAAACCTTAAATTTACATGAGAAGATGTAAGTTAACATGTGTTCTACATCCCAAGACACCACCTGTCTAATAGCGTGTCTCCCCCTGTAGTCATGCCGAGACCCAACCCCAACTACACTAGTATCGATGTATCCGGTGCTAGCAGAAGAGATAACTCTTGCGTAATCGACTTTGGAAATGGATGGGTTAAACATTTGCCATTGGTCGAGTTTTCATACAATAACAGTTATCATGCTAGCATTAAGGTTGCACCGTTTGAAGCACTTTATGGTCGAAAGTGTCATTCACCCATGTGTTGGGCCGAGGTTGGACAAATTCAACTTACTGGTCCAGAATTAGTGCAAGAAACAACGGAGAGGATCATCCAGATCAAACAAAGGATTTACCGACAAAAGAACTACGGTGATTTAAAGCGTAAACCGATGGAGTTTCAAGTTGGAGATAAAGTTATGCTTAAGGTTTCACCTTGGAAAGGGGTCGTACGTTTTGGAAAATGGGGGAAGTTAAACCCCAGATATGTCGGACCTTTCAAGGTGTTGAAAAAGGTTGGAGCCATTGCTTACAAGCTTGAGCTTCCTTAAGAGCTGAGTAGGGTCCACAATACGTTTCATGTATCCAACTTGAAGAAATGTTATTCTGACGATCCATTGGAAGGACTCCAAGTGGATGACAAGCTTCATTTTATTGAAGAGCCTGTCGAAATCATGGATCGCGAAGTCAAACAATTGAG
>BQNB010062987.1:1716-35866 GCA_026074375.1 Tanacetum coccineum
TGTACAATAAAGCTTGTTTTATATATGGAAGTTTTGACCATGTGCAGGCTAACTGCAATTACCATCAAAAGGAAAGGGTGGTATCTGGGAATAATTATACAAGGGTGAATTACAATTATTCTACTAAAAAGGCTCACCCTAGTGCTCACAGAAACATGGCTCCGAGAGCAGTTTTAATGAAAACTTGCCCAAGACCATTTAATACTGCTAGGCCAGTTAATACTGCTCATCCCAAAACTACAGTTTATAGTGCTAGACCAACGTCACATTTTTCTAAATCATCACAATCAACTGTAAAGAGGCCCTATCAAATAAAAACAGCATTAACTAACAAAAAATTTAGCCAAAAAGTTAATGTTACTAAGGGAAGTTTTTATACTGATAGGCCAAAAGCAGTTAATACTGCTAGGCCAAATTCAGCAATAGTTAATGTTGTTAGGAAAAATCAGGTTAATGCTGTTAAGGCCTCAGCATGTTGGGTTTGGAGACCTACCAAACTTAATAGTGCATCAATTACTTTGAAGAAACATAATTATGTTGATGCACGAGGCAGATCTAAGTCAGTGATGGCTTGGGTCCCCAAAGGAAACTAATTTCCTTATTTTTATGTGCAGGGTCATCCATAAAAAGAAGATCAAGGCTATGTTAACAGTGGATGCTCAAGGCACATGACAGGAAACATGTCCTATCTCTTAGACTTTAAGGAATTTGATGGAGGATATGTTACCTTTGGGGGAGGAGCCAAAGGAGGGAAAATTACTGGTAAAGGAACTCTTAAAACTGGTAAGCTTGATTTTAAGGATGTGTACTTTGTCAAGGAGTTACAGTTTAACCTTTTTAGTGTTTCATAGATGCGTGACAAAAAGAACAATGTTCTTTTTACTGACACTGGATGTTTTGTTCTGTCTCCTGACTTTAAGTTAGCTGATGAAAGTCAGGTTTTACTTAAAGTTCCTAAAAAGAACAATATGTACAGTGTTGATATGAATAATATTGTTCCTAAAGAGAATTTAACTTGTCTTGTTGCAAAGGACACACTTGATGAATCAATGTTGTGGCATAGGAGGCTAGGTCATGTAAATTTTAAAACTATTAATAAACTTGTTAAGGAAAATCTTGTGAGAGGTTTACCTACAAAACATTTTGAAAATGACCAAACTTATGTTGCTTGTCTTAAAGGAAAGCAACACAAAGCCTCTTGTAAGTCCAAGATTCAGAACTCTATTACTCAGCCCTTATTCATGTTGCATATGGACTTGTTTGGTCCAACTTTTGTGAGCAGCTTAATGAATAAGAAATATTATCTAGTTGTCACTGATGATTATAGAAGATTCACTTGGGTTTTCTTTTTAGCATCTAAGGATGAGACTAGTGGCATTCTTAAGAGCTTTATAACTAAGATAGAAAATCCAGTTGATAAGAAAGTAAAGATAATCAGATGTGACAATGGAACAGAGTTTAAAAATAGAGTTATGAGTGAGTTTTGTAAAGAGAAAGGCATTAAGAGGGAATTTAGTGTATCTAGAACTCCTCAGCAAAATGGTGTTGCTGAGAGGAGAAATAGGACACTAATTGAGGCTGCTAGAACCATGTTAGCTGACTCTAAGTTACCTACTACATTTTGGGCTGAAGCAATTAATATTGCTTGTTATGTGCAAAATAGGGTATTAGTAGTTAAGCCACATAACAAGACCCCTTATGAACTTTTTAGAGGTAGAACATCTGCTCTAAGCTTCATAAGACCATTTGGGGGTCATGTTACCATTCTTAATACCTTAGACCATTTAGGCAAGTTTGATGGAAAGTCTGATGAAGGATTCTTTGTTGGATACTCAATGAATAGTAAGGCTTTGAGGGTATACAACATTAGAAAAAGAAAAGTAGAAGAAAACTTGCATATTAGGTTCTTAGAGGACAAGCCTATTATTGCAGGTGATGGACCAAAGTGGCTGTTTAATATTGTTGTTCTAACAAAATCAATAAATTATATGCCAGTTGTTGCAGGTACAAACTCTAATGATTTTGTAGGTACAGAAGAAAGTATTGGTGCAGGTTATTTTAGCAAGGAGACAGGATCTAGCCAAGACTACATTTTGATGCCATTGTGGAAAGATGGTTCACTATTTGATTCTTCTTCAAAGAATGCTAGCAATGATGAACCACAACCTTCTAGTGATGTTGAAAAGAAGGATGATGAAGGTGTAAGTAAAGCAAGTGGAATTGATGATCAAGAGAGGCCTGAAAATAGTACTCAAGATGTTAATACTGCTGGGCCAATTATTAATACTGCCAGTACAAATGTTAATACTGGTAGTCTAAATATTAATACTGTTAGTCCAACAGTTACGAATGCTTCACTTGAAGCCACACATGCTGATTTCTTTGGTGATGAAACATAATTAGATATGAGCAACATTACTACCACATATCCAGTTCCTTCTACTCCAAATACAAGAATCTATAAAGATCATTCACTTGATCATGTGATTAGAGATGTGCAGTCTGGTATACAGACAAAGATAATGACAAAGACTACTAATGAACAAGGGTTTATCAGTGCTGTTTATATAGAGAAAACTCATGAAGACCTTCAAAATTGTCTATTTGCTTGTTTTCTATCACAAGTAGAACCCAAGAAGGTGATTCAATCTTTGACAGATCCAAGCTTGATAAAAGCAATGCAGGATGAGCTTCTATAGTTTAAATTACAGAAGGTTTGAACTTTGGTTGATTTACCATATGGCAAGAGATTGGAACAAAATGGGTCTATAAGAACAAGAAAGATGAGAGAGGTATTCTGATTAGAAACAAGACAAGGCTGGTTGCATAGGGTTACACTCAAGAAGAAGGAATAGATTATGATGAGGTTTTTGCTCCAGTTGCTAGAATTGAAGCAATTAGCTGTTTCTTACCTATTGCCTCGTTCAAGACTTTGTAGGATTACCAAATGGATGTGAAGAGTCGCATTTCTGTATGGCATGATTAAGAGTGAAGGTTTATGTCTGTCAACCTCCAGGATTTAAAGATCCAGAGTTCCCTGACAGAGTTTATAAGGTAGAAAAGGCATTATATGGTCTACATCAAGCTCCTAGAGCTTGGTATGAGACTTTATCTACTTATTTATTGGACAATGGATTTCAGAGAGGTCAGATAGATAAGACTTTGTTCATTAAAAGAGTCAAAAGTGATATTCTACTAGTTTAAGTATATGTTGATGATATCATTTTTGGATCTACTAAAAAGAAGTTATGCACTGAGTTTGAGAAATTGATGCACAAGAAGTTCCAGATGAGTTCTATGGGTGAGCTAACTTTCTTCTTAGGACTACAAGTGACACAAAAAGATGATGGGATTTTCATCAGTCAAGACAAGTATGTGGATGAAATTTTGAAGAAGTTTGGTTTTTCAACTATGAAGACAGCAAGTACACCCATGGAGACTTCAAAGCCATTGCTCAAGGATGCAGAAGCTGAAGATGTTGATGTTCACTTATATAGATCAATGATTGGCTCATTGATGTATTTAACATCTTCAAGGCCTGATATAATGTTTGTTGTATGTGCTTGTGCAAGATTCCAAGTCACACCTAAAGTTTCACATCTTCATGCTGTGAAAAGAATCTTTAGATACTTGAAAGGTCAACCTAAATTGGGCCTTTGGTATCCTAAGGATTCACCATTTGATTTGGAAGCTTATTCTGATAGTGACTATGCTGGTGCAAGTTTAGACAGGAAATCCACAACAGGAGGTTGTCAATTTCTTGGAAGCAGATTGATTTCATGGCAATGCAAGAAGCAAACTATAGTTGCCAACTCTACTACTGAAGCAGAATATGTGGCTGCTGCTAGTTGTTGTGGACAAGTACTCTGGATTCAAAATCAAATGCTGGATTATGGATACAATTTCATGAATACCAAGATTTTCATTAACAATGAAAGCATCATCTGCATTGTTAAGAATCTAGTGTTTCACTCAAATACTAAGCACATTGAAATTAGACATCATTTTATCAGAGATTCCAATAAGAAGAAGCTTATTCAGATGATCAAGATTCACACAGATCAGAATGTTACAGATTTGCTCACAAAAGCATTTGATGTTGGCAGATTTCAATATCTGATTGCAAGTATAAGAATGCTTAACCTCTGAAATATTGATTGAGGGGAGGTTAATTATGTTAATATGCAGCAGATTATGCACAAATGATGCTTGAAATGGAATGGAACAACAGCTAATGATGAAATTCAAGTTAGTGATGTTGGCCTACCTTACTACTACTAAGTATAATTTCTAGTGCTGTTATAATTAATACTGTGAGCATTGAGAGAAAACAAAAACAGACAGAGAGAAAAAGTGAGCTTAAAAGAATTGAGAGAAAGCAAAAATAGATAGAGAGAAAAAGTGAGCTTAAAAGAATTGAGAGAAAATAAAAACAGACAGAGAGAATTGTAAGCAAAAAGAAATGAAAGATATATTGAGTTCAAAAACAAAAAGAGAAGATTTGTGAAACAAAATCAGAAAGAGTGAATTGGTGAGAAAAAAAATTACGAGATATAGTGAGAATAAAAACAAAAAGAGAGCTTGTGAAGATCAAAATTGATGATGGAAATGCTTTTTGGAACGCAATTAGAGTTAATGCTGGTGACTCAAACTTACTACTGCCAGTGTAAGTTAATACTGCTAGGCATCAACTTCATACTGCTGGATAATATTAGTACTGCTAGGCTTAATATTAGTACTGTTAGGGTAAACTTAGTACTACTAGACTACTATTAGTACTATTTGGGGCATAACAAATTTTTCTTAATTAAATATAGCCGTTGCGATATTTCCGCCAACTACTTCACTTATAGGTTTCCTTAATTTGGATAATTTATGAACTTTCTTTAACTCATAAGATTTATTCACGATAAACATCTAATTTCATTCAGTCGGTCCAATCAAAACCTTAAGTGCTATCTATATCATCTCAATTGACTTTTCCAAACACTCATACTCTCATAAACGAACATAACCCAGAACCCTAATCGAACTTTTCTCAATTAACAATGGCGAATTTGGAATTCTGTGACACACACAACATGGTCGCCTACTTAAAGAAAACAGAGGGCAGTGAAGGATTTCACCAAATAGTAGATTTTCTTAATGCTAGTCACATAAGGTATGCTCTTACTAAAAATCCCACTATCTATGTTTCTCTCATCAATTAGTTTTGGCAAACTGCTACAACAAGAACACTTGATAATGGAGAAATAGAATTAACTGCTACAATAGATGGTAAAGTTAAGATTGTTACTGAGGCATCAGTTAGGAGGCATCATCAATTAGCAGATTTTGATGGTATTAGTTCTTTACCAACCACTAAAATCTTTGAACAACATTCTTTAATGGGGTATGTGTCAACTTCTGATAAATTGACCTTTCAAAAAGGACAATTTTTCCCTCAATGGAGATTTCTCATCCATACCATCCTACATTATCTAAGTCCTAACAAAACCTCTTGGGAACAATTCAGTAGCAATAAAGCAACTACTATTATTTGCTTGGCCACTAATAAGAAACTTAATTTTTCTAAACTAATTTTTGATGGAAAGGTGAAAAACTTGGAAAGTAAACACAAATTTTTAATGTATCCAAGATTTATTCAAGTGTTTTTGAACAAGCACAAGAGACTACTTCAACCTCACACAAGATTTTATATTGCTCCTATCCTCACTCAAAAACTTTTTAGCAATATAAAGAGGGCTTCTAAGGGTTTTACTGGGGAAGACATTCCACTATTTCCTACAATGATTGTTCAAGGCCTAGTTGTTCAGGGTGAAGGATCAACACACCCAGTTAAGTCCTATCACGCACCCACCAGTGCTCCATGAATATCACAATCACCAATTTCACAACCTCTAGGAGACTAACCAGACAGGAATATGTGGTTCCTCAGCCCAGATCTCCTACTCAAACCCATGTAGCAGATGAGGCTGCTTCTACAGGTGTGAATGTCAAATATGGAGGGGCTGACACTGGCTTAGAAGCAGGATAGGGTAGTGGTAACATTAATAAGACCCCTACCATGCCCCATGATTTACCTCTCCCAAGAGTTAACACACTTGGAAGTGATGAGGGCAGTATGAAACTAGAAGAATTATTGGTTTTCTGTACAAATTTGTCAAAGAAAGTGAAGAGCTTAGAGACAGACTTGAAGCTAACCAAGCAAGTATATGGTGGCAAACTTATCATGAAGGTAAAGAAGTTAGAGAAAACAGTCAAGTCCAGTCATGCTACAAGAAGGGCAAGAATAGTTTGTCTTTGATGATAAAGAGTGATTTAGAGAATCCTTCCAATAGGGGAGCGAGATAGATTAAATTGATCAAAGTCTCCTAAACATTTCACATTGGTACTATTTTTTAACATTGATGAGCATTATAAGACTTTACGCGGGCAGGCATAAAATATATATATGGAGTTGAATCTTAATTTTGATGTCTCTCTCTAAGTGAATAGTTTTCTATCTTATCCTGAAGGAAGAGATCAGTTAAGTACTTAATATGCCACACGAGTTTCCCAGTTTCTACTGTTAGTCTGCAGCCAGTTATACTACGAAATAGTGTTTGTTAGTTTCAACTCTCTCAGTTCGCCTAAAATTGATCAAGATCCTGCCATCTCATTGGTACAACATGATGCAAAGATTTAGGGGAGGCATGAATAGGATATGGAGTTTGAATCTAATTTTGATGTTGCTAAGGAAGTTTCTACTGCTGAGGAAGAAGTTAGTACTGCCAAGCCAGTTTCTACTGTTAGTGCAGCAGTTACTACTGATAGTGTTGTTGTTTCTACTGTCAGTCCTGCAAGAGTTTCTACTACTAATGACATTACTATGGCTGAGATATTAGTATATATTAGGAGGAGTGCATCCAAAGACAAAGGTAAAGGTAAAATGGATGAATCTAAGCTAGTATAGACCAAGACAAAGTTGCAGCAAGAACAAGAAAGACTTGGTTATGAATCAGCTATGAGATTGCAAGCTGAACTTGAGGAAGAAGAGAGGCATAGGATTGCCAAGGTACATGAAGAAGCTAACTCTTTTAATGTTGAAGAATAGGAAGACATACAAGATAGAATTGAAGCTGATGAAGAGTTAGCCTAGAGGATATAAGTTGGGGAAAGAGAAAAGTACACTAAAGTTGAACAAGCAAGAATGCTTATAGAGCTTATCAATCAGAGAAAAAGGTATTTTGCTGCATAAAGAGCTAAAGAAAGGAGGAACAAGCCACTCACATAGGCTCAACAGAGGACCTATATGCCTAACTATATCAAGCACATAGGAAGTCATACACTGCAGTAGTTAAGAGGTTATTCATTTGATGAGATCAAGAGTTTTTTTGAAGCAACAATGAATAGGGTAAACACTTTTGTTCCAATAGAGAGTAAAGATGATAGAGCAGTTCCTGAGTTAGCAGCTAAAATTTCAAAAAGACATGCAGAAGAAGAACTTGATCAAGAAAGTTCTAAGAGGCAAAAGACTGAAGAAAGCTCAGAATCAAGAGATAAAGAAGTTGATGAACTATCACAAGAAGAGCTACAACAAATGATGATGATAGTTCCAGAGTAAGGGATGAATGTTAAAGCTTTACAAACCAAGTATCCAATAATTGATTGGGAGATCTTTACTGAAGACACTAGGAAGTACTGGAAGATCATCAGAGTTAGAAATCATACCGAGGTATATCAACATTTTAATGATATGCTAAAAGCATTTGACAGGGATGATTTAGTAATGCTGTGAAGTCTGGTTAAAGAGAAGTTTAATTCAACAGAACCTACAGATGATAAAGAAAGAGAGATATTGGTTGAGTTGAAGAGATTGTTTAAACCAGATACAGATGATGAGTTATGGAAACTTCAAAAGCATATTCATGATTTAACTTGGAAGCTTTATGATTCATGTAGAGTGCATCATGTGTCTACAGAGAAGGGAATAGACATCTACATGCTGGTAGAGAAGGAGTTTCCATTATCAAGGGGAACTCTTACATTGATGCTGGGTGCAAAGCTCTTGGTGGAACAAGATAATGAGATGTCTAGAGAACTTCTTAGGAAGATATTCTTGCAGGCTGAAAGACCAAGAAGATGAAGTGTTTGGAAGAATCCTCTCAGAGAACAAGGTTAAATTCAAGAAACTTGATGATTTGGAGGTAAATCACAAGTTTAGGGGATGATTGTTGGGAATTAAAAGTCTTCATACTTAGTACTGCCAAGCCAAGAGTTAGTACTGCTCAAGATTACAACTGCCAGTACTAACTTAATACTGCTGAAGGACTTAAGACTGCTAGAAGAAGATTAAGACTGCTAAAGTGATAAAGACGTATGAAGTGATATGTATTGACTTATTCAGAGTATATTCTATATAGTTAAAAAGATACGTATAAGATTAGAATGATAGAAGATTTGTAGTTATCTTATAAAGGACTCCTTAGTGTATAAAAAGAGGTCCTAGGTTATGGTGTTAAATACACAATAGTTATAGACATTTTTGATATATAGCTTCAAGTTTGTAAACCCTAGTACTACACAGAGTACTCGTATTATTGATAATAATAATATTAGAGCTTTTTAGTAATATCATTGTTCATACAGTTTACTGTTTCATTAATATTCTTCTAAGTATTAAAGAGTAGATTCCGTATACTCTTTAGTATTCATAAAGTTTCAACCATAGTTGTTTTGGATTTATCCAAAGTAACTTAACCTTTACAAGCTAAGGAATAGATCTTAAGTTGGGATCAACATGGGCTAAAACAAGTGCCAAAGGCTTGGTATGATCTTCTATTAAAGTTTTTTCTATCACACAAGTTCGTGAAAGGTGTAGTCGATCCAACGTTGTTTACTTGGAAGGAATGAAAGTACATCTTATTGGTATAAATCTATGTAGATGATATCATATTTACCTCCACAAATCCTATCTTTTGTGATCAAATTGCAAATGAATTAAGTATACGTTTTAAGATGTCAATGTTGGGAAAATATTATTTTTCTTAGGTTTACAAATTTCTTAAAATATCAGAGGCATCTTCATAAACCAATCCAAATATGCACTTGAGATGTTAAAGAAAATGATTTAGAACATAGTGATGTTGTTGACACTCCCATGGTGGAGAGGTCAAAACTTAATGAAGATCCACAAGGGATTCAAGTTGACCATACTTGTTATCGAAGTATGGTTGGCTCCCTTATGTATCTTACAGCAAGTCATCCAGACCTAGTGTTTGCTGTCTGCATGTGTGCCCGGTATCAGGCAAAGCCTACCAAAAAGCCCCTTACTGCGGTGAAACGAGACTTTTGATACCTCAAAGAACCATTAATATGGGTCTATGGTATCCGAAGGACATCGTATTTGAACTAACGGATTTTGCAAATGCAGATCATGCAGGTTGCTAAGACTCAAGACGAAGTACATTGGGAAGTGAAATTTTTTTTGGAGAAAAGCTTGTTAGCTGGTCGTTAAAGACACAGAAGTGTACTGCAATTTCAACGACTGAAGCAGAATATCCAACGTCCCTTCCTGATCCGATCACGCATCCAACACTACCAACACCGGCCCACACGTCCCGCACCCCGCCCCGTCGCACCCCGACTGCCCGTTCCAACCCTACACCCCCCGCCGCCCCCCCCCGCCCCAACCAAGTCCAACCACCACCCCACACCACCAACCCCCAACCACCAACCAAACCCCACACCCCCAACCCAAGTCAGTGTCGCTGACCAAAATTCCATGAGCGATGACCCCCCCTGCGCCAAAAATAATAGTTAAAAAAACCCGACACACCACGAACCCCTTAACAAACCCCACCATAACACCGTCAAACACAGTGACTCCCAGCACAAGCCAGTGTGTTCTCCGAGACCTGGCTTGGCCAACTCTTCGGCCACCCGGAACCATCGAAATCAATGAACTACCGTTAATTTGCAACAGTCAGATCATGCAGGTAGCATGACGACTCAAGACGAAGTACATTGGGAAGTGAAATTTTTTTTGGAGAAAAGCTTGTGAGCTGGTCGTTAAAGACACAGAAGTGTACTACAATTTCAATGACTGAAGCAGAATACATATCCTTGGCTGGTGGTTGTGCACAAATCCTCTGGATGTGCTCACAGTTGACTGACTATGGATTTGACTTCAACAAGATCCCGTTGTACTACGACTCCAAGAGCGCCATCGCCTTGTCTTGCAACATAGTTCAACACTCAAGGACAAAGCACATTGTTGTATATTACCATTTCATAAAGGAACAAGTTAAGAATGAGTTTGTCGAGCTATACTTTGTCAAGACTGCTTATGCGCTGGCGGATATCTTCACAAAATCACTCGCAAGAGAATGTTATAAATTCCTGATCAACCACCTCGGCATGCAAAGCATCACGCCGGAAGAGCTGAAACATCTTGTAGAGTCAGAAAAAGAGTAATTTTCATTACTACTTCATGTATCCTTGTATAATATGTAAAATAGTTTACACAAAAACTCAAAAAGATTTTTCGTTTTCTATAAACATTTTACAAAAATAAAATACAAAAATACAAAACTAGAAAAAGAAAATATAAAATCAAAAAATTTGAAAAACACAAAAATATTCTTCTCGACATTTCTTTCAGTATCGATAATATCTATGATCTTAGAAATGTCATTCAATAATGACACGGGCTTATAGATAAAGTTCGACTGAAAGTTTAAAACATGTCATTTCTAATTTTTTTTCTATGGTTTGTTATCACATGTCAGATAACAATTCGTTCCTCAAATAAAAGGAAAATATACGCCTCAGTGTGTTTATCCTTCACAACGAAAAGAGAAATCTTTTTGATTTTGGGTTTATCAATCAAAACATTCAAAGTTTTGAAACTCAAGAAATGGCTTGTGTACAATCAGTGCACAACTCGGGCTTTCTAGATAAGATAAGTGTACGCGTCGGTGCATTTATTATTTTAGAAGAAGAGAAATCTTCTTTGACCGAAATAGTTTTTCCATTATAAAAATGATCTTACAAATCATGTTCGGGTCAATCAATTTTCAAAAGCTGGAAATAAATCAGAAACAATTTTGTCATCAATGAAAAAGTTTTACAAGGAAATTCAAACTCTTGAATAAATCCAAAAAGTATCTAAATAGACTATGGGTCTTTGTTCAAGGGGAAGACAATGCGTAATCAGTAAATTTTCCAAAAAATGCTTTAAAGAAATTCAATCTTTCGAACAAATCCAAGAAATCTTTAATTAGAGTACGAATATTTGTTCGAGGGGGAGAAATGTGCTTTCAAAATTTCAATGAGAAAATGCTTTCAACACACGTCACGGGAAACAATCGAGAATTTTTTTTAACTTAAATAGGACACGATTTGAGGATGAGTTAATTTATTTTAACTCCAAGGGCTTAAAATGCCTTAATTTACCAACTTTAAGGCTTAAATGTTATTTGTTGATAAGTGTTTTAGGAGTTAAAAACTTAAGGGGTTAAAATTGACAATACCTAATAATTTTACTAACTAATGTAAAGGTTTAATAAGGAATTAAACGTTTCTTAAAACTCCAAGGACTAAACTTGCCATTTATCAAAACCTCTTTCATAAAACTCATCTCATTTGTGGTTTACTTATCATAATTCAAAAACCAAACCGCTATCCACTCTCGGCTAAATCGCAAATCACAAGAACATTATCAAAATTGTTTTTGATTCAAAGGTAATACTCGAAACAAGTTTTCTTTCATCTATTAACTTGATTGTGCATTACTATCACATGTTTACTCATCTAGGACTCGATTTAGTTGTGTATGTGATTTAGGGTTCTTGAATTTTATAAAATGTGTGTTTATCTTGATTAAACATAGGGCTTCCATAAGTCTATGGTTTAATTAGATGTTTCCAATCTCGTTTTTAGGAAAACTTAACATCGAATGTATTTTGAGCGATTTAAGTGTGCGGTTTAGGTCAATTCAAAGGGGTTTGTGCTTTTTTTTAAATTAGAATTTGTTTAAATGATAGCAATAATTGTTTTAATTCCTTGAAAAGACTTAAGTGATGCGTGGAATGATTAATAGGAGTTTATGATTTAGACTTGCAGTTTAAGTACAAATATCCATTTGCGATTTAAACTTTGCGGTTTAAATTTAAAATGAGTCTGCGATTTAGACTTGCGGTTTAAGTGCAAAATGTCAAAACGATTTAGGTTTGCGGTTTAAGGGTAAAACATGTTTGCAGTTTAAGGGCAAAATCTCAAAAGCGATTTAGGTTTGCGATTTAAATATAAATCATGCTTGCGGTTTAAATAATTTAGGAAGTTAACCATGTGATTTGAAACATAATCATGCGGTTTTTTATGCTTTAAATATAAACATTATGCTGCCCAAATTTTTTAAACCATTTGCGATTTAATTTCATAAGCTCACATTATGCGGTTTAAGTTCTAAAAGAGTGTAACCATTTGCGGTTTACACGTACAGGGTCAAAATTTTTACGAATTAACTATAAAGGGGTCAATATACAAAAAGCAAGGTCAAATTAATTTTTGGACTATCGGACTAAATCATTTGAACTTTTTTGGACTGTAACAAATTAAAGGATAACTTTGAACTTGGATTGTTAAAATGAGAAACCGATTGTAAAAGATAACCATTTTTGTCACATAAATCAAGAAAGAATAAAATCCACATTTTCTGCTATTTTTCAAATCAAATTCTTTTCTCATTAATAAGTGTTGATCTTTAAAAATGCCTCATAAAACACTCACCAATGTGCACTCGGGTATTTTTAATACTCTTGTGTTTCTCCTCGGAGAAGGTCTACTGATGAAAGGTGTATTACACTAGTACTCATACTTTGTGTAGTATTATCGAGGCATCTTACTTAATCTGTATTACATCTATGCTATTATATTAGTGGATACTTCTTGGATTAACACTCACCACTGTGCACTTGGGTATTTCAATACTCTTGTGTTACTCTTCGGAGTTCATCCACTGGTGAAAGGTCTGGCATACTAAGTACTTGTACGAAGTGTGTTATCTCACTTGAGATATTTTTCAAAAACTCTAGTATTCATGATATGTTCTGATCCTATAAACTTTACTGCTACAGATTAGTTATTTCATGTGCTATTAGTTTTTTCAAAACAAGACTAGTGTCTGAATCAAAATGGATTTTGAAACTACTTTGAAATAGTTGTTTACTGAGAGCTACTAATAAATTAGGATGACTATTAGGGCTAGTTATCACCTAAAAGCTGATAATGCATCCCTTTATCAAATCAGTGTATCTTCGGGACTTAAGTTTAATGATTACTAAAAGGAATTCTCACCAGTATAAATTAATTTTGAAAGTACTTTACACTAAGAGTTACTGATAAATCAGAATGGTTATTAGGGCTAGTTATCACCTAAACGCTGATAATGCATCCCTTTAACAAATCAATGTATCTTCGGGGCTTAAGGTTAAAGGAAATTTCACCAAGAAAGCTTGCTTTTAACACTACTTTGACATAATTTTTGACTAAGAATTGCCGATAAATCAAGATGGTTATTAGGGCTAGTTGTCACTTAAAAGCTGATGATGTATCCCTTTTAACAAATCAGTGTATCTTTGGGGTTCAAAGTTAATTATTACTAAATGGAAATCTTACTCTCATGCCAATCAAGTGCGATCTGAAAGTTTTTCCAATGAGTCAAATGATTATCTAGTTCATCTTCTATCTTTTTATTTTGTAGAGATATTATCCAAAATATATTTGGTGAGGATAAACTAAGAACAAGACGAGAGAGACAAAACCGTACGTGAAAAAGAAACTGAGTGTATGTTCAAAAAAGAAATGCAAGAACATACAAAAGATATAAAAAGAATAAAGAGTGCCACATGTGTCAACAAAAGCAAGTAACATGCACATGAGAAAGAAAATGAGAAAAATATGGTCAAAAAGAAATGCTTGATCATATAAAATAGACAGAGTGGAAAGAGACAAAAATATTAAATAAATGCTTAAGTTTGTATTCTTGTGACACTAACTCTTTGACTTCCTTGTCTCAGTATTTCAAATGGCTCAACAACCTATGAGAAGTGAAGAGGAGTTGTGTACCACCAACCATAGATTTGTTCCCAACAAAAGCAACATACGAATTAATCTTGAAGAAATACAAGATGAGCCTTTATTTGACATCTCACTTGAACTTCTAAAGCACAATACTATCTTCAACGCAATCACTCTCTCAATTGAAGTTCTTGAGATCTATATGCAACAATTCTAGTATACGGCTGCCAAGAAAGAAAAGAACAAGAAATACTACTTCGTCTTGGACTACCAATGCTTCTAACTCAATGCTGATTTGTTTCGTAATGCCTTGAAAATCTCACCAAGACAACCCAACAAACATTTTTTCCCACCACGGGTCCTAACTGAACTTGTCAACTTCATTAAGATGTTGGGGTATGTTGATCCTCTGACGACAGTTTCACAAGTTGTTGTGAACAAACTACATTAACCCTGGAGAACAGTGTTTAGTATCATCAACAAGAGCATAACCAGGAAAGCCTCAAGGATTGACAAGCCAAGGGAACCAATTGTGCAAATACTATGGGGAATAGTCAAGTCTGCTAATGTTGACTTTGCTGAGCTTTTTTGGGAAGACTTTCGGTTCCAAATCAACAGAAGAAAGAACACAGCCGCTAAGACTGAAAAAAATACCTTATCCCAGATTCACCAAACTCGTCATACGACATTTCTATCTTACAATCCCAACCGGAACAAACGCTTAGACTCACCAATATACACTGTTGCTAAAGCAGAATGTTTAAAGAAGTTAAAGTATGTTGCTAAGGGGGAACCAAAAGGCAAACCAACTTTTGGTATGCCAATCCCAGATAATATGCTAAGTCAGAGGATCAAGGAATCATAGGCTTATGTAAACTATGTGACTAAATACCTGCATGCTCAATCTGGTATTTCTATACCAAGAAAGGGTCAAGGTAAGGGTTTGATGCGAAGGAGTGATATGGAAGTTAACCCTCCTAAGTCTAAGAAGCAAAAAGATGCAGTTCCAAGACATTCAAGAACAATCACCTTTGCTGATAATGTATTGCCAGATCCAAATGAAGCTCTTGAGTATGCTAAGCTTGTCAATATGGAAGAAACTCAGCAAAGAGAAACGAAACAAAGAAGCAAACAAAGGCATGCTAGAATTGTGCTAGAACGACAAGTCAACAAAGAGGTAGATGAAAGTTATCAACATCAAGCTCAAAGCAAAGGAACAACCTTCACCTGAAGCTCAGTTATTGTTGAACTTGAAAAGACAAAGTAAAGAAAGCAAAAAGCAAAGTATTCTAGAAGAATTCAAGAGGAAACCTCTAGAAGAAGGTTTAGGTGCAGTACCAAAATCTCTAAATCATAGTGATTCTTCTTATTCCTCTAATGATGACAAGACTGAAAGTGAAAGAGATTAAGATCATGAAGACAACGACAATGATTCTGAACATGGAGATGAAAGTGACAAGTCTGATATTGATGAAAAAAGTGCTGAGTCTGAGAATGATAAGTCTGATAAAGATTCTGATGATGCTGACGATCAAACTATAGAATTTGTGATTACGTCACATGACAAGGAGCCAGAGCAAACACAAACATAACCTTAACTACAAAGTCCTAGTGTCACTACTACTTTAGCTAAAAATTTAACAACGTATTTGAATGATCCTAATGAATTCCAAATGTCCGAGCTGCTAAATAAACCATTATACATTGAGAATACAACAATGACGGTTACTCCAGTCATTAGAAAATTTTAAGAAACACAAAAAAACCCTGCTGAAAATGTCACTAAAACTCCACTAGTTACACCACCAATAAGAACAAAGAAAAAGCGAGCAAAGACACTTCTGAAAAAGGCAATTAAAAAGATGATCAAATGGAAAAAGGTTGTCGTGCAAAGGCTGACTAATCTTGAGCAAGTGAATCATGCTGATGCCATTAAAGAATCAGTTCAAGCTTATGTTATGAATGAAGTCAAGAATCAATTGCCAAAGTTTCTTTCAAAAGCTGTCTTTGATTATGTCCAACCAAGACTAGAAAGAACGCTTCGTGATGTGTTAAAGAATAGTCCAATCAACCTTATTTAGTCTTCCTCTACACCAGCAGACACCCTCTCAGAATACGAGGTGAAGCACAAACTATATGATATGATGCAGAAAAAAGGTCATTTCTCGCTCATGACAAGCACCTTGAGTTATATAATGCTTTGATGAACTCAATGGTTGTTGATAAAAGTGCTGCAAAGGGTGATCTAGATCGTACGCCATCTCAACACAAAAGATCTCATGATGGTCAAGATCCTCCTTAAGATCATGAGGGGGAGAAAAGCAGGAAGAGAAGGCGAAAAGATGTTGGTGGGTCTTCATCCAAGAAAAGCAAAGCTCAAGAAGAATCTCCACACTATGAAAGAGGTGATGATGCTGAAGAACCAAGACAGGAAGAATAGATAAAACATGAAGTACAATCTGAGGTACCTGATAAACTTAACCATGTTTGGTTTTAAAAGACATTAGAAGAACTTCCAGTACAAAATTGGTTTAATAAGCATGTTGATGCTGAGGATGAACTAGAGGAAAATGAGTTTATTAATGATTTAGTTATCATGTTTGGCAAGTGTATGAAGAAATACCTCAACAAAGACAAGATCACGAAAGAAGACTTGAAAGGTCTAACATTTGAGCTCCTCAAGGGAAGATTCAAGAATAGTGTTGAGCTTGAGTAGAACATGAAGCAGTTTCACCTTGCTTTGATAGACAAGATTGATTGGACTAATCCTGAAGGAAACAGGTTCAATCATGATATGAGAAAACCGTTACTCTTAGTAGGATTTGTAGAATCAATATCCAAGTCACACAAAGAAGATTATGTACTAATCTTAGAGAGAGAAATTAGTTGGTAAACATTCTAGAGAGAGAAACAAGACTAGTGTGTGTATTATGAAAATGAACCAACACCTTCTCCATGTGTGGAGAGGGTATTTATATCCTTACATGGGTTGGTCAACCATAGATAGTCCATGGGTTGACCCACTTAGCTTACAACTTAATATATCACATAGACTATGAGTTAAACTATGAATGCATGGAGTGGTCGAGTCTTTTATGTATTCCTAACAATATTCCCCCCCTACGGGAGGTCACTTTAGATTACAAATATCTTAAGCTTAGCATTTTATGAATGTTCTTCAGTCTTGCCTGAAGTCTTGATTCTTTGATCATTATCTTGTGACTTTATGTAGGTTCCTTGATCTTGAGCTTGTTCCTACATGCTTGATAGACTTGTGATCTTGAGCCTTTATCACTTGATCTTTTTCATCTTGAGATCTTGAATCTTTTATCATCACTTGATCATCTTTGTGATTCTTTACCTTCTCGCGTTCTTGTGTCTTTGGACTAACATGCTTATACTTTTCTTCTTCTTGAAATCTGTCTAACAATCTCCCTTGATATACTTTATTGTAAACTCTTTATGACTTTAAGGAAGACGTTGTGTATCAGAATAGCGAAAGTCTTTGTCTTTATTTGATCTTGTGCTTTCTTGATTTCTTGAAAATATAAGTCATAAGTATGAGCATGCGGTTAGGAATCAGACTTAGCTGGAATGGGGAACCGCTACCTTCGTATAAATCTGCAATTAAGGGTTTGTAATAAATAGTTTATATGGACAAACATGGCTTTGTCATTCGTCTAGGTTTGGTTGCGACAACCTTCGGTTTCCTGTTTTACAGTACGAATACTATACCTGTGATCAGGTAGATTCAAAGAATATCCTTGATAGGGTTTCCAGTTACACTAGCTTGTTCTCATTTTTGAAACGTCTCAAAGCAGACAACACGATAAAAGTGAATCGGTTAGTTACTATCTTACTGATTGAGTCGTCAATTCATTACTGGACCAAAATCGATATCCAGTTGACACAAGCTTGATTCATATAGAATCTTGCAAGTCATCTACCACAATGCTGTTTGATGTTGACACTAGTAGGATTTCTATTCATCATTGTGAATACTTAAGAGTATCACTCTGATTGTTCTGGAAAAATCACAAGGATAATACATAGGACTCATTAAATATCACTTGTGTACACAGTTTATGAAAAACAAATGTACTTTGGAATTGTGTCATATTAAGATTTATAGATTGATCTCTTTGGCTCTAGACTCGATAACTGCGTTTTGGTTTTAGTAATCGGAGGCTAAAGCAGACTGCCACCTTTTGAATATCAACTAACTCGGAGTGAGAAGATTGATAGAAACGTGTTAAACTCCGTGAGAAATGAAACAAACATCTTTTGAGAGAAGCCTGGGTAGCTGGGAGGGTTGTACATTGCATCATTGGGTCCATGATGACTATCTTCAATACCGGCAATCAACTATGTGATTCTAATAGCATATGTATTGACCCAATTTCTGCCTAAAGTGTATGGAGGGCTTCTTTCTTTACACCGTTTATCCTTACATCTCTTTTTAATTCTTTAACCCCTTCAATGTTAAATCAACGCGTCCTCATTATCACCATGTTGGACTTGTTCCGATGATAACTCTTGCCTTGGATAACATTCTTCCCATTCTCACTTTACTCTTTTTTTATATCAAACCTACGGACTTCTATTCTATTTATTAGATTGTCCCTAGATAGATCCCTCTGGTTCTGGTCAGATCATGGAACGAATACCTAACCTTAACCGCCTTATATCTCCTTGAAAATCATCACTTGGTCGGTCTTTTGGTATTGCCATTGTATCCATAAAACCATTTGAAAATCAATCAAAGTACTTGTGATATAAATCAAAATGTTTGTACTTTGATAGTCTCACTTTTTAGAAATGTTCCTCCTACACATGTGCATCGATAATAGAAAGTGTTTTGCACATGTAGGGAGGAGACCACACTTGAGTCATAATGATCACATCTATTACTTGCATATTTTAATCAATATGTCTCCTTTAAGATTCGTCAATTCAATCTGGTCCGTTAGAGCTAAGTAACATTGTTCAGATTATACTCTAGCTTGATGCTATTCCTGAAACCTCCTTTTAGTAATGCAAATGCCGGTCCTTCCAAGTCAGCTTTAGTGATCTTGTCTTTCTTGAGATGGTTCTTGGCGAACTTTGTAAAGTCAATAGTAGAGCCTATAAAATTATCAAAATCCTTTAGGTCTTTCTCAGCATCAACTAACTCATTAAACAAGCTCTGTTCAGGTGCATCATTTGCTTTTGGTTCCTTAAACCAATCTGGATCTAGAGTTTCAGGTCTCATAATAGCATCTTACTTTAACCATTTGGTCCTGTCTTGATTAGAAGCAGCATCATCATGTGTCTGTTCTTCTGCATTCAAAGCATCATCTTGTATCATTTTTTTTGTATCCACAACAGCATCTTTAATTTGATTTTCAGCATCCATAGCTTTCTCTGTTCTGATGGAGTTTTATCTTTCTTGGATGACGGAGCTTGATCTTTACCTTTCTTTGATGATGAAGAGTCTGAATCCTTTCTTCTTTTCCTTGTGTCTTTGTCAGCATCGGTGGGAGGATCTTGATCATCATGACGTCTTTTCTTTACAGAAGGGTGAGCATCAAACTGGTTATCCATGTCATCTTTATAGACTAACAGTAATTCTATCAATGCCTCATACAGTTTTTGATGTGATGGATGCGTTTTAAATGACTTGGAATCCATCATTTATGAAAGTAATGCTTGCTTCATATCATACTCCTTAACTGAATCATCATTAAATGATTTTGTAGAGTACCTAGGCATGTTCTTCTTTGCAGTCTTTTCTTGTTTAACTTTACCAAAATCAGGAACATCTTTTGGTAATACCTTCTTAAAATGAGCTTGAAAAGACTTGTTAATTGTCTCTGTGTGATCAACCTTTGACATTGCATCGACCTTCTTTTTGAGCTTTATGAGCCTCTTCAAGACAACATCAACATCAACTTTTTCTTCGGGCTTCTTATGCTTCTTGATGTTTATCTTGGATTTGCTTTGTTGTGGTTGTTGTTTTAGAGAATGTGACGTCTTTTTAGGAAACATTGTCACGATTTTATCAACTAGTGGATTTTCCTGAACTGTTGGAATTACTTCATTAACGGGAATGTCTACCATTGATTAAATCTCAGTTTCCATCGGTTCTTCTAAAACATCATTTAATGAAACGTCAGCATTATCATTGAGAAATTGGTTACCGTATTCTGTAGAAGACAATGTGTTACTGGTACGGGAGTTGGTACTGCTGTTTTCTCTTACTGTGGCTTAGGTACAATAACTCTGATTTGTTCATCTCCAGCTTGTTCTTCTATAACTTTTTCTTCTACGGCTTTTTTATCTTTGGCTTTCTCCTCTTCAACTTTCTCATCTTCTGCTTTCTCATCTCTAGTTTTCTCTTCTGCAGCTGTCTCATCAACACAGCCTTTCTCCTCATCAGCTTTCCCTCATTTCCAGCTTTCTTAAAACCATCAGTTTCGGTTCTTTCATCATTAGATGATAACACTTCAACTTCTTCATCGTCAGACCCTCAGTTCGAATTAGCAGGTGTATCTTCAACAACGGTTGATCCTTCACCTGGACCTTTGGGAATCTGAGTATCTACTATTCTTTGCTTACTTGACTGCCTCTCTTCAGATTCAACAGTGATTTTACAGTATCAGGTATAATAACCACACCTTTTAGCTTCTTTTTCTTTTAATTATCATCAGCACCTTCATCCGCCTCTAGGTTTACTTCTCTTCTGATGACGAGAGTTGCGTATGTTTCATGCAGGCAGCATTCTTCTTGTTGGTCTTATGCCTCTGTTAAACTGATTAATTCAGCTAACTTTACAGCCTTATCAAGATTTGGCAGTATATTATCAGCAGCAGTGAATGAACGCTTCTTTCTTGGAACTGTATCTTTCTTCTTCTCTGTCTGCACATCAATTCAGTTGTCTTCTTTCCCATTAAACCTTTACCATGACCTTTGCTTACTTTAGGTATATTTACTTCAATATTGGTTGACAAAGCTAGATAAGTCAGATAGTGAGCAGAATTCCTGATTGCATCATTCATCATTGAACCTGGAATTGACATTCCATACTTTTGGTGCTCTTCTTCCTTGTTTACAAACTTTTACTTTCCCTCATAACTCAGTCCAGACTTGATTATGTTTTAGGAACGAGCTGTGTCTCTATAGGCCATGTGTTTGTTTTGTATATAAGGAAGTGATAGATGATGACCTTTGTGAATCTTGATAAGTCAATATGTTCTAATTTCATTATCACTAGTCTTGTCTGCTTTCAATATGAAATTTGGAAGTCTTTCCCATATCAACTCTTGGCATAATTCAACATTCTCAAGTTGTAAATCATACTCATAAAATATGATTTTTTTTTATTGTCATGGCCTATCAATACCTAAAGATTTTCTAGATAAACATCTATTGATAATGGGTAAGAAGGTACTCCAGGGTTGATACATATGGCCGATGAACATTTGAGATACTAATTCAAGAGAACCTATGTAGCCAAGTTGTTCGACGAAAGAGACAAGTTCATCATGTGGAAGGTGCTCACGAAACTCTTGATTAGGAAATTTTAGAAGTAATCTGAAGCACTTCACGAATAACTCACGTATGGACAGACTTATGGTATAACAACGAGGGGCCGGTGCCACCATCGCTCGACAAAAAACTTGAGAATTTAGTGTAATTTTTTTTAATTTTGACCTTTTTTCAAAAGTGCCCCCCATTTAAAACTCAAATTGCCTCCCACTCACATACTAAAACCCAACATTCAACACTTTAAAACCTTATAAATCCTTCATCTCTAAGTAACAATACTCTATTATCATTTTCGATCCTAGCTTTTTCTTCCACATTTGGTTGCTATTGTCAAAAAAAAAAAATTGTCCCCCATAAGCTATAATCTGGTTCCGTCACTGACTCAGCATTGACTTCAAATTGTTGATTGTTGAGCTAAAATTGATAAGATTGAGTGCTTTTTGTTCTTGGCATATGGTGTGCCAACACTACTGCATGTATTTATCTTAGGAACATCAACTATCTTGAGAAAAGCATTGTAGCACGAGTACTATTTGAGAATATCCAGAATAAAGCCTGGAAAGTGGTTCCTTTTACTTCTTTCTAGTGCACTTTTGAAGTTTCAAGCACCAATTTTCACTTGATTATCTCTAGGAACCAAAGCTTCATCCAAATTAATTTGTTGTTGGTTTTCTTGTTCCATGATTCTGCTAAGAATTTATCAATCCAATTTATATACAACATATATATATATATATATATATATATATATAAAACATAGATTAGATTGGTTATTCTTGTTGTTGTGTTTGATTTGTAGGATTATAGATTAAGTTTTGAGTTGTTTTAGTAGTCCTTCTTTTTTTAAAGCTATAATTTGTCAAAAGTAAAACTTAATTGGTCAACAGTCATCGGTTTAAATACAACTAGAATGGTTTGATCTCAACCTTAATCCGACTTCTTTCCCTTGTAAATTGATAGTTACCATGGAAGAATCACAAAAAAACAAGGGTTGAGACTTTGTTTATGTATATCAAAGGGTATGCTAATCTACACATTCAATACGCTTGAGGTATTTATCATTGAAACAGTACCAAACAATGAACAAATGAATAAATAACAATACGCTTCTATATATTTTGAATCAATAATATGAGTACTCTTGTAGTACATAGGGTTACAACCTTGAGCTATACGTTCTTTCTCTAAGATGTATCTCTATCTCTTAGCGTATGTAAAACCTTAACCTAGGATCTCCTTTTATACACCACAAGGAGTCCTTTACAAGATAACTACCGAACTTTTAGGATCAATTACAATTTTAATCATATACAAATCTTCCTAAAATATAAAAGATATACATTTTCCAATTTATCCTCATGCATCTTTATCTCCAAGTCAGCAGCATTAACCATCAGCAGTATTAACTTTTCTTCTAGCAGTATTAACTAACACTGGCAGTACTAAGTTTGTACTGGCAGTACTAACTCTATTAGTACTGTTAGTTATACCTTGGCAGTATTAACTCTTGATGAAGATTTATTCCTAACAATCCTCCCCTAAACTTGTGATTTATCTTCAAATCCCAAGTTTCTTCTGGATTAAAATCTTCTTTGTCTTCTGATAAGCTACTTTCAAAACACTCTTCTACTTCTGCACTTGTGATCTGATGAACTTTGATAGTTCATATGCTTGTAAACTCTCATGATCAACCTCTAAATCTCTTACTCAGCATCTTGATATGCATTTACCTTGACTTAGAGGTGCTTTTTCTTTTCTGTATAGCATGTAAGCAATCACAATTTGGCATCAGCAAAATTTGAACTCCACCTAAAAACACATAAATTCCAACTTATCAAATTATACTCATCTGATTCCTCCATAATTCTCTCTCCCTCAACAGTTCCCAAAAAAGTATATGCAAGTCTCCTTACAGCATTAAATCATATCCTTCTGGTTTTGAGGAACTATACCTTTCTTTGACCAGCCTATATAACTCCATTATATCTTGTCTATCAAAATCATATAACATCTCACTCAGATTAAATCTTCTTGTCTTCTGATGATGATTCTTTCAAACACTTATCTACTTCTTCACTTGTGATCTGATGAACTTCAGTAGTTCATATGCTTGTGTGCTTTCTTGATCAACCTCCAATCTCTTACTCAGCATCTTTGATATCATTTCTTGACTTAGAGGATACTTCTTTTCTGTAAGCATATGTATGGCAATTCCATTTTGCATCAGCAGAATGTGAACTCCACAGAAATCACATAAACTCCAACTTATCAAATTATACTCATTCTGATTCATCCATATTTCACTCTCCTCATCAGGCTCAAAAAGTGTATGCAAGTCTCCCCATAACATTAAATCATATCCTTCTGGTTTTGAGGAACTATACCTTTCTTTGACCAGCCTGTATAACTCCATTATATCTTGTCTATCAAAATCATATAACATCTCACTCAGAATCTTGTAGTTCTTTGAGCTTCCATCTCCTCTGATGATTTTGTAGTACATGAAGTTTTTTGACAAAGTGTAAGTCTTCTAATCCATAATTGGATACTTTGTACATAGAGATTCAACATCTTCTGCAACATCTTCTCTTGGAACTATGTCTAAATAACCTTTGAGATCTTCCTTCTCATCATCTAGTTCCACCTTTTGTCTCTTTGTAGTACTTCTTGTCCTTTTTCTAGGAAGAGATTTCGTCCTCTTTCCTGTAGTATCTTTCTTAATTTGTTCTATTTCAATCTCTTGAAACTCACAGGCTTCTTCTTTTCCTTTTCAACTCCCAAATCCATAGGTACAAAGTTATGATTGAAATCCCAAATCTTTTCAAAAATTAGCCTAATTTCATCATAGCTTATTCCTTCAAAGTCTTTCATCTTGTAATTACTCTGATTCTTCAAGTATACAATCATGTTCTTTCTTGCTTGAGCTTCTGACTTTTGTTTATTCTTCTTATCCCAATACTTTTGAACTGAAGGATCATTCCAATCAATATCCTTAGTTGTCTTAAGATCAGTTGTAACTCTTTCTTCATCTAATGCTAAGAGCTGTCTTGCTATCTCTTGCTACTTGAGCTCTTTCCTCTTCATCAATTTTTTCTTGTAATTTGAATTTTTTGTCCTCTTTCCTGTAGTATCTTTCTTAATTTGTTCTATTTCAATCTAGGTTCTGGTTCAGTCATGATTTCTTTGCCTTTATCCTTCCTTGCCTCTTTACTCCTTCTTCCATATACAACTCTACCAGCAGTACTATGAGTTTCTCTGGCAGTACTAATATTTATAGGAGCAGTACTAACTGTAATACCAGCAGTACTATCTTCTAGTTGTCTTTCTGCAGCAGTATCTTGATCATGAACAACTTCATCATCTTGAGCAAAGTAGGTGTTAGGGTCTTCATCTATCCTCCCCTGTTTGGAAGAATCATCTTCTTCATCCTCTGAAAGCACAACCCTTGCTCTTTTCCTTGCTTTCCCAGTCTTGACTGTAGCCTCTAACTTCTTAATCCTGAGAATAAGCTTAGTGAATGCAGAACTGTAAGTGTGCTTAGTCTTCTTCAAATCATCCTCCAAGACTCCAATTCTCTCAGATAGTTTGGTAACCAAATTCGTCAATTCATTTAGTTTCAAGCTACCCTCATCACTTCCATGTGAGTGAACAACATGGAGAGGTGATTCATTGGGTGTTGGAACATGGTACTCTGCATCAGGTGAAGGTTGAGGTTCAAAGGTAGGTGCAGTGGAAGGTTCAGATGATGGTGAAGGTGATGATGTGATCCTGGATGGTGAAGATGAAGGTGTAGGTGAAGGTTCAGGTGGAGGTGAAGTAAGCATAGTAGGAAATAACCCAATTTCTACCCCTGTATACCCTTTTGTAAGTCTCCTCATATTGCTAAAAACCTTGTTATTTAGAGAAGGTACAGGATATGTTTTGGAATGTGTCTTAAGCAGTTTCTTCTGCATATCTAGGCAAATTTGAATAAACCTAGGATACATTAAAAACTTATGGGGGCTTCCTATGTTTGTGACCATATGTTCAAAAATCAGCCTAGAGAAGTTGTATTTCCTATTTGTTGCTAAGCAGATAAGAGCAGTAGCTATGTTACTACTAAACTGCTCCCAAGCAGTCTTCTTAGGGCTAAGGCAATGAAGTAAAGTATGTATAAGAAACCTCCATTGAGGTGAGAAAACACCCTTCTGAAAAGTTAACTTATCTGAATCTGGTTGATACCCCATGAGTGCAAGCTGCTCAAAAATCTCTGAGTTGGGAATAGAAGTGATACCATCATGATCTTCCAACTTGAGATGTCTTCTTAAGGAGGCTTCAGTGATAGTCTTGGATTGGCCATCAATGATAGCAGTGATTGTTACCTCCCCATCAGTGTCAGTAGAAGCTTCAGCAGTTCTCCAAAATTGTTTGATGAATGAGATATAGATTTCTGGCTTCTTAGTGAGAGCATAGCTGATATGACTTTGACTTAGGAAGTCAATAACTTGATGAAATCCCTCACTCCCTATAGACTTTTCCAAGAACGCTGCCATATTGTGCTTATCACAAAATTCCAAACTAGCCATGAGTAAAAAGGTGATTAATTATGTGGGATATGATCGTTTAGGAAAGTATGAAGGCTGGAGAAAGTTAATTGAGATTATTTAGAGAAAACGTAGAGATATGGTTTGACCGACTTAAAGAAATTTGAGTTTATCGTGAGTAAATCAAGCGAATATATAGAAAGATCACGAAAGTCCAATTAGTCAAACCCTATATCGTAGGTATTTGGCGAAAATATCTCGCTCTATTTATTAATGAAAAAATCTATTAGGGCTCAAACAGTACTAACGGTCATCCGGCAGTACCAAATTTGGTCTTGCAGTACTAAAATAAGCCTAGAAGTATTAACTTCTCCACCAAAAGCAGTATAAACTCCAAAGTTGTGTATCATTCACAAATAGCTTCACATAATCTCTCTTTCTGTTTTTAAGCTCACATTATATCTCTCAACTCTTTTAACTCACTTTGCACTCTGTTTGTTTTTCACACATCTCTCTATCTGTTTTTAAGCTCACCAATTCTCTCTATTCTTTTAGCTCACATATTCACACAAAGTATAGTTTTTAGTAAACTACCAGCCATTAATGGATTTGAGTAGTCTTTACCAATAGCCGTTTGCTTTGGACTAGCCAATGCTTCATTGTAAAAAACATGGTGCATTAATAACCATATAGTTTTGAGTAAACTATCAACTATCAACGGATTTGAGAAGTCTTTACCAGTAGCCATTTGCTTTGGACTAGTCAATTCTTGATGTCTATAAGACATGGTGAACTGATGACCATTTGTTGTGTGGTGTTAAAAACCAACACTTGAAGAACAAACAACATTCCTCCCCTCAAATAATGCATCATTGAGTAACTAATTTCACACTTCATTGTTTATCCTGAAAGAGTTAGCTCAAAACTAAGAAAAACATAATCTAACCATTTTTCTTGTTTAGCAGTATTAAATGTTACCAACAGGATTAATAATGAGACATAGAAATAACTAGCATTACTAACTATAAGTAACAATTTTGTCAAACAGTCTTAAAATAACTAGCAGTACTAATTATAACTAGCAGTATTAATTTACAAAGACTTAACAGTACTAACATTTCATATGTGCGAAAGAAGATAGTTCTTAAGGTAGTTTTTTCTTTTTTATTAAAATTTATTTAATCCTTAAATAATAAGGAAATAAAGACACTTCAAGTTGTAAAGTGAATTGCAGAAACCCGAAAAAAAAGAATTACGATCCAGTATCAAAACGCAATCACAATAACGCACACAAAGTTAGCTCTCCAATCCTAGTAGTACTACATAGGAAAACCTCCTACCCCTACCCTTCAAAAAACCCCACGCAATCCCCCAACACCACCACAACATCTACCCTCACAGCTGTCATGAACACAAAATACCCTACCACCAAATTATTATATCCCACAGGGCAACCTCACAAGAAAAAGGTAAGAAACTTTATGCATACAAAAAGCGAAGATTAATGAGAATAAGAGCCAAACCCGAAGGTCTTTATAATATTATATATTATTTTATATATATATGTGAATTTATCCCTTACCCTGTTTTTCCACCCCCATTTTTGCCGCAAAACACCTCTGTTGCATTCAAAGCTTGGATGAATAAGCTAACATGGAAGGCTTATTGGGTTTTTCAGCTTAGTTTTGGCTTATTTATAAGCCAAGGGTAGGGTTTAGAGCTTATTTAGGTCTCAAGGGATCCTTTTTGTGGAAAGGATCAAAGGTACTTAATTTTCAAACTTTGCTTATTTACTGTAGCAATAAGCTAATTTAGCTTATTTCCTTAGCTTAATGTGCTTATTAGTTATTAATTATGTCTAAAAATGTTTAGAATGTTTTTCATTTCATATATATGCTAGTTTAGTTAAAACTGTCAATGTTAGTGTAAAGGGCTAGGAGAGTAAGTGGCTTATTTCCCTTAATAAGCTGCAAGTTTGAGTTCTAAAGTAGCTTAAATAGGTCAAAACTAGTGTGAGTGGATAAAAGTTTTTAGCTGGTTTAGTTTTTAAAACAGATTTTAAGTTCATTTTAGTTGGGACAGAATTGTAAAGGGGTGTTTGGGTTAACCATCAAAACGGGTCAAAATCACTTGTGGTTTGGGTTGAGGTATTTTGGTTAACTTTAGCTTAAGTTTTTAAGCATTTTCAAGCTGTTTTTAAAAAGTTTTTAGTTTTAAAATTGTTTTCCAAAGTTTTTAAAACTGTTTTCATAACTGTGAGGTTTTAGAAGACTCCACAAGTGCTTATTTGGTTAAGCACTTGTGGTTTGAGTTTAAGCATCAAAAGAGTGTGTTTTGTGTGTCTAAAAAAGGCTGTCAAAAGCCCCTTGTCTTTTGACTTTGGTAAGTCAAAGTTCACCAAATTCTTTGTTTGTCACAGTTTTAAAAACCAAAAGTCCTTTTTCACTTACAAAATTCAGCAAGTTAAATTGAGTTTTGGAAGCTAAAAATTGGTGCATAAGCCCCTTTTAAACTACACTCAATCTGTTTGAGCTTAATTTTTGGTTTAGAGCTTATTTGACAGCTTTTTAGAAGCTGTCAAATAAGCCCTTGAGCTCAGCTTTAATCTCCCCTGGTGCAAAGGGGAGATTTTAAGCTCTTATTGCTTGCTCTTTTAGTGTTCTTAAACCCAAACTCTTGGCTTATTTTAAGAGCTTATAACTTCTTGTATAAGCTCTCAAACTTTCAGACCTTAGTGAGCTTGTTTGTTAGCTTATTTTTGAGCTCAAATAAGCCCCTTGACTGTTTTTAGCCTAAGTTAAGTGTAGGGATTGCTTATTTCATCATTTAGCTTATTCAGCTTTTCTAATAAGCTCATTATGGCCCATCATAGCTTTTTAGGTTAGCATAGATAATAGTGTAGCTTATTTACCTTTTTCTAGCTTATTTGTCCAAAACTTAAGCCAATTTAGCCTTTTAAGCTTGTTTTAAGCTTTCTGTCATTAAGCCTTTTGTCCCAGCTTATTTAGCCTTAAGCTTTAAGCTTTTTAAGCTTATCTAGGGTAGTTTAGATCCCTTTTGCCTATTTCAGCCCAAGTCCTAGCTTATTTCGACCCTAAGCCCAAAAAGACTTAAGCCATTTTGCTCTTAAGCTCTTTAAGCTTAGCTGTCAAACTTTAAGCTTATTTTTAAGCTTATTGACAGCTTTTCAGCAAAAGTTGTAGAAGACAAAGTTGTTAAGCCCCACGAGCTTAACAACTTTGCTTCTTTGAGTTTTCAAAAAAAAAAAAAAGGGGAAAGACACTTGGCCCGGGTGAGCAAGACTCGAACCCGGGACCAAGCGATACATTCCCCCTTTTACACACACACTCTACCACTGCGCCCTTGGGTCTTTTTCGTTAAAGACTCAAGGGACTTGTTACTTATACACATTTTGGCTTTTAAGCCTAATAAGCTGTACACAGCTTATTCGTGCTTATTCCTTAAGCAAGCTTTGTGTTTTTTATTTTTCGTGGGATTGTCATAGTGTCTAGTATTTTTTGTAAATTTTTCAGAATTTTTCGAAGACGTTTAATATTTTTTATAATTTAATTTAGTTAAAAGTTTATTTAATTCATAAAAAATACAAAAATTATCAAAAAAATATTTTGCTTTTTTAGAAAATTTTCTTTTGTCATCTAGTTTGTAGGAAAAATATAAAAATTTTCGTAGGGTCATTTTTACAACTTTTTGTCTTTTAAAGAACGGTCCGGGTGCGGTTTTTTGTCTTGACTCGTTTTTGGGTCAAACGAACTCCGTTTTCGGTCTAGTCTTTTTCATTCTTCGTTATTTGTCCCGTAGAGTAGTTTAGAAGCAAAAATTTCTTCTTAGGGTTATTTTTAAAGGTTTTAGGTTTTTCCCCCTTTGTTCGGGATTCGTGCTTTCGTTTTTTAGCTTAAATTCATAATTTTTAGGTTTTTCTTAAACGTTTTTGTTCGTTATTATCTAATTTGACTTTTTCAACCTCTCAAATCAATTCCTTCCTTCAAACTCAAATCTTCGACTGTATCGATTCTCCAGTCCAGCCTCGTTGGGGATAAACGACCCGGGAACATTCTATACTACTTCTCGGTTTTATTGATTGTTGATTTTTATACTTACATATATATTTTATATTTTATTATATATTATATATATATATGGTGTGTAAACAACCAATCAGGGCTAAAAGTGTCAATTTGCAAACTATAGGGTTAAAACTCTCATTTTCAGATTTTAATAAGTCTAGGGGCTGTTTTGAATATTCTGAAGGTTAAGGGACTGATTTGAAACTATAAGGACCTAAAGTGAAACTTTGTATTGTTAGAGGACTAAAAGTGAAATTATTGGAACTTAAGGGTTTAAAATGTAAATGTTATATATTCAATAAACCTATGGACTGGTTGGTAATTATAAGAAACTTGAGGGTATTTTGTAAACAAAAGTGAATTTTATAAACACTTAATGGTTCCAACGAATTATAATATATTCGGATATTATTCGGTTTTAACCACGACTTAATAAATAAGAATATTTATTAACAAAGTTTATACGATTCCCAAGAGCCATCGAAATTACAAATACAATAATCATGTCCACCACCACACAAGTGATAACAGTATATATAAACTAAAAAAAATTAATTTCGATTATACATTGAGTCGTTAGCCTAAATTTATAGACTAAGACTGATCGTATTTACTTAGGTATTAGACGGTGTGATTCATACTAGGCTATCTATTATCATTTTCAGAGGACTATTTACTAAGGTGAGTTCATAGCCCTATGTTTTACAATTATTTAAACGATTTACATCCTTGGGGTGAAACAATGCTTTGTTTTTACCAAATTGTGACGCAAGTTGTTTACATTTTATCAATGATTACTTGTTTGCCCTAAAACGATAAGGCCACCAGCCCTGTATCATGAACTGTCAATTACTGGATTGTGAGCGTGAATGTTATAAATAGATCTATTTGGGATTGACAATCCCGTTTGGGTGATTAGCTATCACCAGGAACGAACATATACCATGTCGGATTTGGGATGTTGCGGGTTAGAACATCATTCACGGGCATTCATTGACAATATATTGCATTCATACATGTCGAGCTTCAATTGCCATGAGCTTAGTGAAAACGAAAATTATTTTTATGATGTTTGCATTTGTTTGCTTAATCATACACTATGAAATCTTGCTGTCCTACTATTGATTACATATACCATGGAAATCACCCAACTTTAGTAGATATTTTAAGCGAATTTATCTTAGTCAATAAGGGCAGGGGTGCTCAGATACATTGGGGTCACTCTTTGGAAAGAGTCAGTACTAAAGATTTGGGCGTATTACATTTTGGGAACATTTGTTATAAACCGAAATCTTTACTTATATTGTCGAACAATTTGAAGCCATGAGCTTATGTAATGAACAAGCATTTTGTTAATCCAATGTATCTTTTTAAAACGACACGTTAGTGGTCGTTCTCATATCTTGTGCTATTGATCTATGAAGTAACGCCCTCGGATATTCAACATTCCGCTGCTACCCAGATTTGGGGGTGTTACAGATTGGTATCAGAGCCAAGGTTATAGAGAACCAGGTCAAAAGTTTTGTCTGGACTATAACCATTTTCAAACACTGTTTTCACAAATGGGATTTGCGAGGGACATACATGCATTACTTGTTTACATCTAGCACATATATGCTTACATGATACACACTATTTTAGCATTAGTAGGGTACTAAGTGCTTACATGATTGATATATGCGTATATAAAATATACTAAGTACAGTACTATAAGAGTCTCATAGATATAACATAGAGACCACTCTTATAATTAAAGCTTATAGACATATCATACCGATCTTTCCTATAAGTAATACTTATATAGGTTATTTTTGCTTTTTGCAGTAATCATGTCTTCTACGACATCTGCGGTTACCTACACTTCCGTTTACACCGACTTTGAGCCCGATATAGCCTTTTGGGGAGCCGGTGATGAGGAGATATCTGAGGGAGGCATCCCACGGGTCATCATATTAGGATATGGCTGACTCCCGATACAGCCAGTAGCCCCACCATCACCGGATTACATACCAGGCCTAGAGGATCTACAGACACTGCCAGTTCCTCAGGACGAGGATAAGTGTGGAATTGTTAGTAGTTTTCATACATATAATAATAATATACTTATAGAGATTACCAAGTTACCCTTGATAAAATTCACTCTCAAAAATATATATAATATAATATAAAATACGTATATTAAACCGGGTAAGTATGATCACCCGGGTCGTTATCCCCAATGACTAGTGAAATTGAAACCACGTTTAGGTTCGGATCCTGATTTGAATGAAGCAAAGATATTTTGGATAAGCTATTACTACTAATTAAGAAGCAACAAATAATTACAATTAAGCAAGTAAACTAATTTTAATCCCTAAAAATGTAAACTAAAATTCCACTAAATTAAGAAACAAATTTCTGAAAATTATTAAAAATAAAAGCCCTAATTTTTATCTTTTTATAAAAGTTTAATTAAACTAATTAAAAATTAAACCTAATTACTAATTAAAACTATTAAACTTAATTAAAAACTTAACTAAGGACTAATGGTGCAAATACCTAAGAAACTAACGGGGAAACTAACAAACTAACGGAGGGACTAACTGAAAAACAATTAAAATCGAAAAGTTACACTTTCTACCCTGAGAATCTATCCCGACAACAAACTAAGTCCATAAAGCATTCGAAATTTTAAAGAGCTTAAAATGAAAAACTCAAAGAAGCAAAGTTGTAAAGGAAGCTAGTGGGAACAAGATTAATAAAGACACTTAGGGCTGAAATCCACTAATAAGCTCTTAAAGAGCTTATTTCTAAACTGACCTCAGAAAGGAAGGCTTAACCTTTGATTTTAGAAAATAAGCTATAAAAAACTCAAAACTAGATCAAAATGAAAAAGGAAAGAAGTCCTAAAGAGCTTATGATGTGCTTAATCTAAGAATGCAAAGAAATCAAAGCTTAAACTACTCTTATGCTACTGAAATTGATCAAGAAATAAGCAAACTCAGGAAATAAGCAAAGTAACACAAAATCCAAGTAAGCTAAAAACCTTAATAAGCTAAACTAGACTTTAAAACTTAAAGAACTTATTAATCTACTTATTATCCATCTAAATGAGCTATAAAATCTAGACTTAAAAGCTAATTTAACAAATTTAGACTCTACTTAAGTTCCTACTATTTTTGGAATTTTCAGGTTTTTATGACTTTTGACAGCTAAATTAAACTAAGTAAATAAGCTAGAAATTGCAAATTAAGACTTAAACCGTATTAAGCTATATTAAAACTTAAATCCTACTGAATTTTATAAGCTAAATCTTAAAATAACTGATCTAAATTAAGCTGAGAACACAGCAGTACTAACTGAGGTTAGTACTGCTAGTGTAAAATTTCAGCAGTACTTTCAAGTGAAAGTACTGCTAATGTTATTTGACTCTTATAAACAAATTAAGCAATGAAATAAGCTAGAAAATGACAACTAAATTCTTAATAAGCTATAACTAAAACTAAACTTAATCCTACTAAATTTGAAAAGCTAAAATTTATACTAACAGTACTAACTTATGGTTAGTACTGGTAGTGTAAAGAGTCAGCAGTACTAACTGAGGTTAGTACTGCTAGTGTAAAATTTGAGAATGCACTAAACCAAACACCCCTTTACCATTTTGACAGGACTGAGAAAAGCTTTTTAAGAGAAATTTAATGAATAATTACTAAATACCAGATAAAAACTAGCTTAAAACAAACTTAATTATCAAAACTTAACTATTAAATAAGCCTTAATCAAAGATCTGAACTATTTAAACTAATATTTTTGGATTTTATGAGTTTTTATGGCAGAAATTAGCAACTGATGATCTATAACTATTTAAGCAAAAACAGTTAAAGACACACAACTAATAAGCACTAGAAGAGATACTTAAACACTAATAAGCAAAGAGAATAAGCAATAAACAATATTAAGCATTTAAGCTAT